>JAPDEQ010000105.1:0-47503 GCA_027569205.1 Aspergillus kassunensis | reverse complement strand
TTCGACAGACAACTGGCACGAAGGGGGAACCGCTCTGCCCGCCGCCACAGCGGCCCTACGGCCCCGGGGCTGCGCACGCCGGCGAGCCTGCGCCCGGCACCCCTGATGGACCCCCTCCCGGGCCCGTGGCGACGACTTTGGATTCCTACTAACTGGCACCACTCCCGTTGAGCTCCTAGCGGGTGCCCCGTGAAAGGCCCCGGTTAGACGCGTCCGGGGGTCATGCGCGGGGCCTATTACCCCTCAATCCAGAGTACATAGTAGAAGACAGCATTATAGAGAATAACAGTTAGTAATAATATCCTAGCAGGCTGGCCTGCCCTATATAGAATCATATTATTATAGAGCTACGCGCCTATAGGCTACTATGCCCAAAACCCCCTAATACCAGTATCTATTATTATTTAGTTATATAAAGATATCTGTTCCCAAATATCATCACCTCAAGTTAGTTATCAGGACGCATAGCATTACATCAGGCGCCCTCATATATACTATTACAAACAGGCCGACCAGGCTTGATGAATATACTTGTCTCCCATATGAACAGCAACTCGACCACTTATAGTAGTATAGATGTTTTCAAGGATTTCGATGTCTGAGGATGGGACTGAGGATAAGACCAAGGATAAGACTAGTGGTGGGTGGCGCCTTTTTATTACTAGCAGATGTACCTAATACAGAGAGAGAGAGAGAGAATACATGGCTTGAGAGAAGAGCCAAGCGCCTATAAGGTTGCTTAAATAAATTAAAGTTTTCTAGAGTCATAGTTACTCGTGCCCCCTGAAAGTATTAAAGGTATGTCGCTACGCTAGATAGATGGTAGTGTGATAATATATCTTGGTTAGCTGTCTAAGTTAATATTGAGATCCCCTTCGCCCCGAGAAGCTGGAGATGATCCACATCTCCAGGGCCCAACACGCCGACGCGCCCAGCAACCAGGTCTCGGACGAGCTGACCATCCACCAGGTCATCGCGGAGCAGGGGGCACCCGCCGTCCTCCCGGTCTGGCGCACGGCACCAATCCCGGCCCTCTACCGGGAATCAGGCCTCCCCTCCGCCGGAGTGGCCCTGGAAGCGGCCAAGATCCGCTTCGCGTACCGCCTCAAGGCCGTGGACAGCGATCACCCCCTGGCAGAGTGCACCAGACCTCGCCGGGACGGACGGCCAACGGTGCCGAAGACCAAAGATCCAGTGGCTCGACCCCCTGCCCCCAGCGTTCGCTCGCCCAACGCTGAGCCGGCCCCGGTACGCACCCGGCAGCCGGGACGACCCCACCAGCGGCCTCGACAAGGCCGCTGCCACGCGCGCTTCCAACAATGGTGGGAGCGGCCCCCCCTCGGCACATCACAGTCTTCTCGGACGGCTCAAAGCAGGCCCAGGGAGGCCGGCGGCTGGTTGGATACGGCTACGCGGTGTACCAGGGCAAGACACAGGTGCACACCGGCCACGGGGCGCTCCACACGGACACCCACGTCTTCGACGCCGAGGCCGTCGGGGCCCAGCAAGGACTGCAGAACGCCCTCCGGGTCCGCGCGGAGGAGACCCACCCGATCACACTGTGCGTGGACAGCACGTCAGTCCTCCGGGGCATCCAGGGGACGCCCCCGCTGTCCTCACAACACGCCTCCCTCCGCCTTCAGGAGAACCTGAAGCGAAGTGACCACCCGGTGGTCCCCGGGGCATATGGGCATCGAAGGAAACGAGGCGGCCGACGCCCTGGCGAACCTCGGGGCCACCAGCGCCGCCCCGCCGACAAACGACCTGGCTGACGCCCCCTCCGCCTCGGGCGTCAAGTCCATCGCGAGAGGACTGTACAACCAGGCCAGGGATGCCTGGTGGGCAACACACAGCCCCGGCCTGTCCAGATGGTACCGACAATGGGGCCTCCCCTACCAAACCAAGGGCCCCCCGGACCTCGACCTCCCGCGCCGCGCGCTGAACAAGCGCCTGGCCACCAGGACAGGCCACAGGGACTTCACCTGCTACCACCAGCGGTACCACCACCACGACGCCACCCTGGCCTGCAACTGCGGCGGCAACCCGACCCCAACGCACATTGTCATGTGCCCCCGGGCAAGACAGTCCTTCCGCCGATGGCCAGGCAACCTCCTGGCCCCACCACTCGACCAGACGGAGGCTATCAAGTACCTCCGGGACATGATGCCCCGCGACTTCACCACCCTGCTAGAGTTTACCCGCTTCTACCAGGACATCTGCCCGAACCCGGGCTTCCACTAACCTCCTGCCCATGGCTGGCCCCCTGCCACACCATGGCGCAACGCTCTTTTCTCTTTTCTTTTCTCTGTACCTCGGGCCCCAAACCTTCCCTGTCTCCTTTTCCTCTGTCACGCACACTCTTTTGCTTGGCTGCCTGGCACCAACTGGTCTAAGGACCTCGCTGGAGCCAAGCATGACACTGGCTGGCTGTCACAGGTTTGCTATGTTGGCAGGAAGCAATGCCTCAGGCACCAACGATCCAATGGGACAGGTGTCAACGGTCCAGCGAAACCATCATGGATCCCTACCTTTCCGTCGGATCTCTGACTTTCCGTTGTTTAATGATTTCATCAGTTAGTGATAACGATTAATTCATGTGATAATTCCGTATGGTACTTGTTACGCTCATTCTCTTATTACCAGCGAATCCCAAAGGTAATCAGAGAAGGAGTAAGATTCAGTCTATGTTCTTATGCAACCTTACAGTTTCACTGCCTTATTGTTCTAGTTTCTCTACCTGACCAACAACCTTATGAAATCCTTAACAATTCTGAATCTTCCTTTTTGGTTACTTAGAGAAGTTTAGAACACTATGTCGCCTACTCCGTCAACAATAAATCCTGACCAAACCCCTCCCAAAACTGGGGAGAGTAGTTCAATTCACACCAATACCAACTCCGAAACTTTAGACGAAGTGTCTTTTGTACAGCTATCTAGTGAAGCTAGAGAAACTCAGGTTCGAGAAGTAGATAAAAAATAGAGACAACCCATCGGAAGGTGGGCTTTGTTCTTTTGGTAGAACTTCACTATATAACTAGTACTTCAGGTGTTACTAGGTATATAGGACAGGGCGGTCAAGGTTGTTTAGCCACTACCAGTGGACTTGATATTTTTGATTAAAATATAAAAAGGAAAAGGATCTCTGAAGAACTAAAAGACATGGAATAGCTTGCTTTTCCACCTTTTTTATAATTTCCTAGGTGGCAATATTTTACCTTGTAGAATATTCCACCAAGACCTTGATTTCAAAGCAGACTAGATCTAGATCGATCTAGACCTTAATTTCAAATTACTTTTTGATCAGACGACTAGGTCAGTTGACCTAGGATTCAATATAATTGATCAGTTGACCTGATCAGACCACCTCGATCTAGGTGTCATCAATCATCTGACCTGATCAGACCACCTAAATCTAGGTGTTATAGATCAGATGACTAGGTCTAGACTTGTTAAACCGCGGGTTTTGGGTCGACCCACGGCCTCGCGATTTGAACCAGTGGGTTTTGGGTTGGGTTAGGCACTCCCTAACTCACCCCGTGGATTATCAAAAAAACCCAGTAACCTGACCCAAAAACCCATTAAAACCCATTATGTTGATCTTTACCTAATTAAGTAAAGATCAACCTATTTATTTAAATTACTGTATTATATACAGTAATTTATATAGATTTAATATAGATAGGTATTAATATTGTCAGACGGTAGGGGTGTTTGCCTGAGGCAGCCATTATTGGTCAGGCAACCACCAGAATGTTTCTATCGATTTCGACCCCACTTTTCATGATATCGCAACCACCAGAATGTTTCTATCGATTTCGACCCCCACTTTTCATGATATCTATCGAACCGTCGAGTCAGGTGACTACCAGTCATGTGATCCGAGGTTCAGTATTAGATCAGAAGTCCTAGCTAGTTTGAGGTAACTTTCACTTGGTTCTCAGATTTGTAAGGAAAGGTCATAGAAAAGTGAGAAAGAAGTGAGAGATAAGTGAAAAATCAATGAAATCAATGAATTTAGGCTTTACCTAGGAGACTCCCCGGATCTGGAGCTCTCTAGTACCTTGAGATCGGTATTAAACTGTCTGTTCTCTTTGTTGAACCAGAGGGAAGTAGGCCATATTTATGTTGAAATCCCTATGGCCTTAAATCATCTAATCAATAATCAAAAACAGGGGTAGAATGGAATGGAAAGGAGTGACATGGAATGAAGGGAGAACATTCATAGGGTTAAGAATGATAGAAACATTCTGGTAGATATTCCAGTGATGTGTTATCAGTAGAACACATAAACAATGGGGTAGAAATCAACAGAAACATTCTGGTGGTTGCCTGATCAATAGTGGTGGCCTCAGGCAAACACCCCGGCTGTCTGACAATATCATACTACCAGAATGTTCTCTTTTGATTTCTAATTTGCTTTCTATATGATGTCACTCCTTTCTGTCTTATTCTACCACTGTTTTTGATTATCAATTAGAAGATTCTGGGCCATAGGGATTTCAACATAAATATGGCCTATTTCCCTCTGGTTTAACATCGAGAACAGAAAGTTTATTACCGATCTCAAGGTACTAGAGAGCTCCAGATCCAGGGAGTCTCCTAGGTAAAGCCTAAATTCATTGATTTATTGATTTTTCACTTATCTCTCACTTTGTTCTCACTTTTCTATGATCTTTCCTTATAAATCTGAGAACCAAGTGAAGTTTGACTCAAAACTAGCTGGGAACTCCTCTGATCTTCAACTGCTGCTCCTCGGATCACATGACTGGTAGTCACCTGACCCGGCGATTCGACAAATATTACTGTAATTTATGTATTTTATTTCTTGGCAACCCATTGGGTTAACCCGCTGGGGCATGGGTTATTTAATTTAACCTAAAACCCAGCGGGTTATTAATATAAGCAACCCAACCCATTTCTTGGCGGGTTGGGGTGGATTGGGGCGGGTTTCACGGGTTGGGTTGAACAAGTCTAACTAGGTCAGTCGATCTATGCCTTGATATCATAGAATCAGACTAGAGTTGTCTGACCCAACCCATAAACCCGACCCAAGCCCGTGGGTTGACAACTCTAAATCAGACCACCAGGTCAATTAATAATTTTCCATGGTTTTCATAGAATTGCCATCTTTCGCATGTGAAATCGAATTTCACTGCATCATGACTTTTTATGCTGAATTTATGCCTTCATAATTATTAGTAATAATTATTGCATAAATATCAGGTGACATAGCTTCCGACACAACGACAATATATCCTCGATAAAAATATACAAATCGAAAGAATGCAATATAGAAATAGACAATCTATGCAATAACAAGGGTAGAATCCTACCCTTAACAAGACTATCTCGGGTCCGAAAGAGTTTAAGGAACGAATAACCAATATTAAACATTTCGACATGAACTTTAGGTTACTCAATTATCAAACCTGGATTGCTGATGTAGAACGTGATTTTGCTGGCGCTACATGGAATTATCATTCTAACGCTAAGAAAATTCTACATGGACTAAAATTGATGAAACCAAGCTACCGACTTAGGTGGGATCGGTACCAAGTTAACAAGATTGAGCGTGAGAAACGCCCCGAAACCGAAATTAATACTTAGGATCATTTCAAAGAATGGACTTACTACCTAATTGAAAACGCAATAACCTAGAGACAAACCAGAATTCGGATTGAAATAGATACTTCTAATACTGGTATAGCAGGTATCCTGTTATAACCTGATAATACTAGCAAGTATCACCCTATTGCCTTTTGGTTATTGTCACGGGTTTGCTATGTTGGCAGCGAGCAGTGCCTAGACTTGTTGACCCACGGGTCGGGGCGGGTTTTTGACCTTAGGCAACCCGCCCCACCGGGTTTTGGGTTGGGTCAGGCACTGCTTGAACTACCCATGGGTTATTAAAAACTCAGTAACCCAACCCATAAAACCCATAAAACCCAACTATGTAGATCACTACCTATTTAGTTAATGATCTACCCATTTAATTGCTAATATTTAAATTACCATATTTATATACGGTAATTTTTTAATATTTATATAGGTATGTAATTAAATTACCGTATTCTATTTATTTTTATTTCTTGGCAACCCAGTGGGTAACCCAGTGGGTTATAGGTTCTTATTTACTACCCATAACCCAGTGGGTAATTAAAGTCACTGACCCAACCCATTTCTTGGCGGGTTAGGGCAGGTTGGGGCGGGTTTCATGGGTTGGGTATAACAAGTCTAATTTCTTCAAGGTCAACCATGGTAAATAATTCTATTACTCTGATTATTACTGTTCACATGGCAAGATCCTCTTACTACTCGGTGTTATTGGAGCCCTCCCTACTTGTGGCCTGAATTTCAAGTTTGACCGGTCCCAGTTTCTGATCTCTTCTACATATGTATCAGGGCTATATTTGTAGATGCTGGAAACAGAATAATCATAACCACTGAGTAGCACCCTCGTACCTGGAACATGAATATACTAACAGACACAAAACTAATAACCATCTCGTTGTCCACCTCAGCCGTCTCCCCAACGGGATTATGATACGTACTCGTCCTATTAACCTCATCTTCACCCTGCCACATCGCCCAAAGCCGATCAATCTGCGCATGATGCAGCCAAAACGCCGGCTCGAGCGAGCTCACGTAGAGATCTGCCATCTCCCCGCTGATGGAGACGTGGCCGCCTCTGCATTAAGTTCAGTATGTATTAGAATTCGGTTATATCGCTTGTCGCGAGGAGGGTGTTTACGCAGGTTTCACTGCTGAATTATCGAAATAGAATAGCCCAGACGTGTAGAGACCGCGTGAGGCAGTCCGGATTCGGCTCTGTTCAGTTCTCTGGGAGTCAAACGGAGTCAATGTATTCTGGCGGGAAGGGCCCGAGGAAGCATGTCCGAATAGTACAGGGAGGGATTGTGTGAGCTCGGGAACTACGCTAGCTACTCAATCGAGGTCACATCGGCGCAAGATATTATAGCAGGAATTGAATTTTCAAGGGAGCATAATGTCCGCTTGGTTATCAAGAATACGGGTCATGAGTAAAGTGTACCTTGGTGGTCACGACAAGAGACAAGTGCAACATCGCGTGTGCTGACAAGACACGGACGTATGACAGCTTCGCAGGAAACCGCATCCACATCCCAAGATCAGGACCTGGCCGACGTAATTCGCGGCTTCATTGACGCCCAGCACTGGTCCATCGGCTGTCATGCCTTCAATCTCACCCACGTCAAGACATTTTAGCCTCCTCCGGACAACGCGGTCCTTCCGAACTGGCGCACCAGCCTGGCCACCTGCAATGCCGTGAGTTTCTGGGACTGGAACGTCCCCTGGTCTGAGATGCAGGCCCGCAAGGCGATTCTGGTGGAGAGGCTGATGCCAGAGCTGGAAGCCGCTACGCCTGGCGCTGGCAGCTACCTGAACGAGATCGACGCAGTGGAAGGAAGCTTGGATAAACGAGTTGTATGGAGTTAATTACGCAAGGCTGCTGGAGGTCAAGGAGAGATACGACCCGCAGCATCTACTGTATGGTTGGACTGCGGTTGGGAGCGAGGCGTGGGTTGCTGATGGGGATGGGAGACAGCGCCGAGCTCGAAGTGACACAACTATCTTTACTTAGTAGACATCAAATAGTTTGCAGTTGAATTTTTTTTCTAGTTCCTGAACTGTGAATCGTAGGAACCCTCCGAATGACGAGAGACGGGGGTAATAATCATCCAGCAAAAGCTCAGCAACAACAACTGCTACTGGTTTTTGGAGATCTCTATGGGATTCGAAAGTCTGCCTCCTCGCTCTCCACAAATACCCTCAGCTTATCCAGTCGAATCACAATATCGTCAACCTGGTGAACATACGACACTGCGGAATTATCCGATGCAGGTGCGTTTGCAAAGACCCGAGAAAGGATGCTAGCTACGGCAGACTGAACGTAGACAGGTAGTGAATTGGGATGCGCCGCGGAATGCAGAGGCCGATGATCTCTCTCGTAGACCTGGTGTTAGCGTCCCTGATGGCCGGGTAGAACTTGAGGTGTGATGTGTCTGCGCTATTGTGAATGACTGCGTCCACGCGGCTGAAGATGTCCATGGCGTCTCGTTCGGAGAGGCCAAGGCGCGGATGCATCAAGTCGCCAGGGTAGTATTGGACCTTAGAATTTAGAGGAAATTCCGCCGACCGAAGCCGCTCCTTCAGACGCCGGACTGCGAGGTAGATAACCTGCGCCACTGCATCATCATTGAGCAGGCGTGAGAGGAGTTGCCGGCCGAGAAGGCCACTCACGACAGGCATTCCACTCAATTTTTCCCACCTGTATCATGTTACGACTGCTAACTTCAGAGTTGCTAATGCTAGAATCTCCGGTTTCATCTCCTAGCGAGGCCGCGGTTACCGAGCTAGTCTGAGGAATATGACTATCAGCAAGTCTCTGCTCGGAGGTACCAAGATTTCCAACCCCGATCGGGACCTGTGGGAGGAGCCATTCTGGAACCTGAGCTGCCACGTCTGCCGCAAGCTCGCCTATAGTGTTGTTTCCCATGATTTTCAGCACAGGGATGCCGACCTCGACGTTCTTCAACAGCCAGGATCGAATGTCGACGGAGATGAGTGAGTCTAATCCGATGTCGTTGCTCCGCATGGCCATCAGCTCGTGGTCTGCCGTTGTCATCTGAAGGGCAACGCGCAGCTGCTTTGCCAATGTTCCTGCAGTATTGAGTTAGACTCTGCTTCTTCCAGTGTGCAACTCACATACGTTGAGCAACGTCAAGTATATCGCTTGAAGACTTGCATGCTGCGAGCTCATCCCTAACGGACGTTATGGTCTCATTGCCAATTTTATCCATATCACCACCTTGTTCGGGGATGAGGAAGAATGAAAATATTGGATTGGAACGCCATCTACCTTGGGCCGGTATACATCGCTCATCTGCTCGAAGGAAATGTTGCGGATCGAGACGTCTTGCAGCACCATTGCTCCATTGAGAACACCGGAGAGTTCTCGCAGATGGTTTTATGCACTTGTCGGAGGTCGAACTCACTGGTGACATCGCTAAAGGTTTTAGCAAGAGGGCCTGCATTTGACTACACATAGTCTGCTTACCAAGGAAGAATATTCACACGAACGCCATTCGTCTTATGCTCTTCAATCCAATCGGGCGATACTTTGGGATTACGATGACTGGCGGCCAAGGGTGAAAATTCTGCAACAATTCACGATCACGTACTGAACGACTACCACGACGCGAAGGTCCTAATCGCCCATCTGTCCTATGTGACCATACTTCTGACAATTAAAACATTGATGGATCCTAGCGGCCCTATCGTACATCCGGGGTTTGTGGACCTCCGTATCCCAGAGAGTTCCCAATTGAATCGCTTGGTTGGCATGCTCGGGGTTCCTGAATTCTATGGTGATCGAGGTGGTCTTCTTGCCTGCGGGGGTTCTAGTAACCATCAAATCACTGAAGATGGACGACAAGGATGGAATCATTCAGCAAGTTACCAATGCGGGTCAAAAGTATTGACACACTTCCCGTAAATTGGCGATCGCGTAAACTCTTCCTCTTCTTCAACTACCCACCACATCACCAAAATGCCTGGAATCCTTCAAGAAATTAGCGGAAATAGGAGAAAAGGTACTGAGCTTTCGAATGAGCAACGTGCCGCTATCTTATATGGCCTGTCGATGAAGAAATCCCCGACCGCGCTCGCACGCGAATTCAAGGTCTCCCGATCCTCGGTTTACTATACACAAAAACGCTGGTTGACTAATCAACGCGTCGAATCGCTGTATCGGAGCGGTCGCCCCGCAGCTATTAGCCAATCAGCTGCGAGATGCCTGTATCGGATGGTCCGCAGGTTCCCTCATATTAGCTGGAGAGCTCTTACCGCGGGGGTGCCTGATGGGGTCTCTACCTCGACCGTGAAGCGCGCCCTGCGTAAATACGCTATTAAAAAGTGGAAATCTAAGAAGAGAATACCCTTGAGCAAAGAATCCATGCGAAAACGGTACCTTTTTGCGAGGTCGTTGCGGAATTTTGAGGGGTGGAAGGATTGGATTTTTTCCGATGAATGTTCGGTCCAACGAAAGGCCTCCCACGGCGTCAAATTCGTCTTTCGCTACCAAAATGAAGGCTTTAGAGAGGATCTAGTGAATCTGACGCATCATGGCAAGCCAATTTCGCAGATGGTATGGGCCGCGATCTGGCGTGGTGGTCGGTCAAAGTTGGTGGTCATGGAAAGGGACAAAACTTCACCCCGCAATGGTTTTACGGCCAAATCTTATATTAAAACGCTTGAAGATGGGTTAATTGAACACTACGAACCTGGTTTAGTATTCCAGCAAGACAACGCTCGAATCCATACAGCTTTCGTGACGCAGGAGTGGTTTGAACTTCATGGGATCCACGTCGTTGAATGGCCTCCGCACTCACCTGATTTAAACCCTATCGAACACTGCTGGAATATCCTAAAGCGGAAGCTACTTCAGCTTCATCCCTTCCTCTTTGAGGACGGAAAATCCCAGACCGATTGGACCAGGTTTGAGGAAGCTATCCAAGAAGCGTGGTGGGCCATACCCCAGGCGACGATTGACAGCTTAATCGCTTCTATGCCGCGTCGGATCGAGACAGTGTATCGCGCAAAGGGTGGCTATACCAGGTACTAATTAGCTATCGATTAAATGTATTTAGAAGTTCTAATTATTTGTGGTTGTTGAATTAAAACGTTTTGAAGATTATATATTTTGGCGGTTGAGGCGGGTGTGTCAATACTTTTGACCTAAGTGTGTACCGACGGCAACCAGTCATGGGGGACCAACGTGGAGATCGCCCGTTGTCGTTGGTAAGTTGCTGAATGATTCCATCTTTGTCGTGCATCTTCAGTGATTTGACGAGTACACCATCTACCACTACCCCCGAGGTAGATACGCGGAGTACTGCCCCGATATCGATCTGTTTGACCCATTGGGGTTGCCTCCGGGCGATTTCCGCCTCCTTGCGGATGAAAAGGTGAGCCTCAGGTCACCTGACCTGAGCTGCCGGGCGGCGATAATCTTGAGACAAGTTGCTTTCATGGCGTCTTGACGGGCCCGATCTGCCAAGGATCATGCGGCTCGTGAACTTGCGATACTAGAGTTTCGCCTTCTCAGAGAGCTTGATGGTGACCTCGCTGTCGCGATCGAGCTCGGAGAGTGCTCCGGGGGAGCTCGACCCCTGAGAAGATGTTTGGTAAGTCAGCAGAGGTCCGCGGCCTCAAGTAGTCCAAGTATTTGACGAGGCTGTCGACACTCCGCGAAGGATCCCGATATCCCTTTGAATCGTGGTGATGGCCCGCTTCGGGTCATCGGTGACATGGGTCCATTGGTTGTTGAGGGGCCAGGAGGTCCCCTGCGAGGTTTTTGATCGATTTGGTGAACTCTCTGAGCGGCGTCGGTATCCTGATGTCCGAATGGGCCTCCAGAATCCAGATGATCGATTAGGACCTTTGCGTCGTGATAAGCGTTCAGTACGGAGTACGCGATCGTGGATTTTCACCTTTGGCCGCCAAGGCCGGCCAGTCTTTCGACAACGGCGCCAATCCGTTATCGGTATAAAACTGATATTAATCGATAGAGGGGACCGTCAGGAGAAACTTATGAGATTCTGGGCTCGATCGAGCGTGGTTTGCGTGCGTAATTTCAAAAATAAGATTCTCGCGGAAGTTCGTGTTCCAACCCTCCTTTCCAGCTCGAGAAAGCGCGGATCAGACAGATTCGTACAAAAGAAACGGTTCTGTCTATTCAAGAGTAAATATACAACCTCTCCAAGGACATCTAACATTATCACGTTCTAAACATCTATATGCAATCCAACCCATCTCTAATTCTGTTGCTTGCGTAAAACCTCCTCAGAAGTCTCAACCAGAATCTCAAAAGCCCTGCGGATAAAGTCCTCCCCAGCCCGCTCATTAGCACTAACCACGCGAATCGCATAAATCCCTGCCATCACAGTCGACGTGATGAAAATCTCGCCGCGAGAATTGATCAGCTCGTATACTTCCTTCGTCACCTCATCGGCCTTCTCACATGGCTGTACAATACCAGTACCAGCAGACCCATTCGTCAGGGCTTGATTACCTCCAGCAGAACTGGAAGTCTTGACGCGGAACACGGTCAACCCAAACGCGGGCTTCGTAACAATCTCGAAAAGATCAGGCCGGGTGCGAACAAGATCCGCAAATGTATTCCCCAGGCGGATGCCCTTGCGGACAAACTCCTTCATCCCGTTGAGGCCGTAGCTGCGCATTACGAACCAGATCTTCAATGCGCGGAAGCGGCGGCCAAGAGGGATTGACCAGTTTCGGTAGTCGATTACCTCGCCGGATTCGGAGAATGGGTTGCGCAGGTAGGCGGGGGTTATGTCCAGGAAGTCGGTTAGGTCGTGGCGGTTCCGGACGTAGAGGAGGCTGTTTGTTTCCGACGTTAGTCTTCTCCTCAAGCGAGAGGGGAGGGAGGGGATGTACCTCGCGTCAAAGTTCACAAGAAGCCACTTATGCATGTTGACATTGAAGCTATCAACCCCGTCCGCAAAGTCCTTCGCGATGTATTGCCATTCATCAGCAACAAGCGCAGCTCCCGCATACGCCGCATCAATATGAACCCATATACGCCTCCAATGCGGCTTCTCACTCAACACCGCCGTGATCTCTGCAAACCGATCAACCGCGCACGAATTCGTGGATCCGAAACACAGCGTAATGAAATACGGCGTCAGATTATCCCGGTCCAACTGCTCCAGCGTAGCACGCAACTCCGACCCTGTCAAGGACATGTCATTCTCCAATTGCACCCCGATACTCCGATACCGCGTGCCCGCCAGAAGCGCTGCTTTGGCTGTACTGCTGTGCGTCTGTGTACTGCTCAAGGCAACAAGGCGTGGCCGCAGGTCCATAACCCGGTCTTCGTATTCGGTTGTACCCTCTTTGATTCCTTCCGCTTTGACCTGCTCGTGCACCCGTCGTTCTCGCGCGGCGATCATGACTGTGGCCACGGCGTCACTGGCACTCATCTGGATAACCCCACCCCCGCGAGTCTCAGAGGTACTCAAAAAGCAAGGCGGGAGGGCAAGCGCCTTCGCCATCCAATCCATAACAATGGTTTCCAGTTCGGTGCACGCGGGCGAACACAGCCAATTGAACGCGGGGGCGTTGAAAGCAGCCGAGTACATTTCACCGAGGAGACTGGGGTAGGTAACGGTTGCCGGGAAGAAGGCCATGAAGTTTGGGGATTGCCATTGTGTTAATCCTGGTTTGATCTTTGTGTCGATGTCGGCTTGGATCTGGGCCCATTCTTCGGGTTCGTTGGGGGGGTTTTCGGGGATGAGGGGGCGGAGGTAGCCGGGTTCGATTGTTGGGAGGACGCGTTGCGTTGGGATGCTGTCGAAGTGGCCGATTACTAGGGGTTTAGTGTTAGTGTTATTCAAGAAGGATTTCAGGGGTCGGGGTACTGACTGTCGTCAATTGCAGCGTGCGCAGCTGTCCTGAACTGATCGCGGTCCATGTCGTCGCGCCTCCGAACGGTTCCGAGGGGTGTGCGTAGGGGATATGAGGATTTGCGAAAGAATTGAGAAGGCCGGGGCAAGATAAACAAGCAAATGTCAATCAATGAGAGAATGGAGGAGAAAGAGAGCGGGGGAGGGGAACTTTTTATGATCGATAAGTGGAGATTGCGCTGCAATTCCGCGCCAGTTCCGCCCAGTTCCGAACTTCCGAGATATGCTCGGAATTCCAGTACTCGCCCGTATTGACCCGCTTGATTTGTTTTTCTCTTTGAATATGAATGTGTGTATAAGGTGGTGGAGGGGTGAATGACGTGAAGGGACTTCCTCCCCTTCACAAACACCATATACGAGGACTGAATTGAACTCGATAAGCTGGATTTCGCCAAGGATCTGAAACACGTCTTATCGCTCCAAGAATAGATGCTACTCAAATGACAAAGAAGTTAGGGAACCACGGTAGTCGCAGACTCCAAGTCAAAGCAAACTCGCTTTGTGGCCTTTGAGGGACACAAATAGATCATTAGAAGTGAATATATTGTTTTCTACAATCTATTATGGTTACACCTTGCGGCTGCAGAGAGTCTGGTTGGGGGAACTCTCATCTCCGTAGCCATCAGCTCACGGAGAGACTCTAGTCTCAGAAGGCCTGAATTCGCTTTGTACCCACCCTTGGCTTTCACCTTTGCTTTGGTTTCGCGACTCTTTGAAGGCCGACTTGGACTTGGCGTGTTCTTTCTCTATCGCCTCTGAACAACACACCAGAGACAAACTTATAAGATCTGTACTAGAACTCATTCTATCTCAGAATCTTGTCATATTCACGAAATCTTAACAATCTCTACTACCACACAATGCCAAAGAGGGCCAGAAAAGTAAAGTCCGGTAAGTATCTCGAACCATTACTAGCCCAGAAGAAAGATTTAGCTAATCAGTTTCTACTGATTCTCTAGTTTCTCAGGCTGTGCCTGTCGAAAGCAGCCCCTCAGCCCCTTCGAAACCAAACAAGAGGAGGAAGGTGAAGAAGGATCTCAATAACCCCCGCTCATCCCATAACGATGCAAAGTCTTCCACCAAGGATACCAGCGTAGTCGTCGAAGCTGCGAAACCTCAAGCCCGATCACCCTCCCCTAATCGGCTTGACCAGGAGACGAACAAACCTGATGCTTCTGGCAGCATGGAGGTTATATCAATCTTCTGGCCTGGTAACTAACTCCATGTATGCCTTGCTATGTGATGGGGCTAATGTGAACCAGACTATGCCAGTATCAAGCTCAAGAACAGTAAAACTGATGGTAAGTTTACATCAGTGCAAGAGCTGCAAAGTGAAACAATGCCTATAGTACCCTATGTTGGTCATACCAAGGGGGCAGACGGTACTATAAAAACTGTTATTTTCAGTATTAAACAGAGAGGCATCGAGTATCGGATTGTTTTTAATAACCTACTAAAAGATCAGGACCGCACGATTGCACACGATTGCATAGATCTCTATATTCAGAGAGGCTATTACAGCGTCGGAAACCTCCTCCTTCCCCTGTGCCGCCCAATTTTCGATAAAGCAGATAATAACCCTATACCAGATAACTTCCAGTGCTTTGTACAATCCGCAGTGACCTATCTTCGGCTTATTCCCACCATGCGGGTAATAGAGCCATACCTGGACTTTGCTTTCCCCCCTGTTAATTAGGACAAATTCCTACGACTTTACAAGCCTACTTGTCCTTCACGGAAGCTGTCGGATGTCAAAAGCTTCCGTCCCCATACAACAACTATGATATATGAAGTCGAGTTTAATGACGAGAAGGAGCCCGTTGTTTTCAAGATGGTAGATAGCTATGAACGATTGGTACGGGAGTTTACGACTCTCTTACAGTGTGAGAGACTCGGGATTCAAGCACCAAGAATCAAGGCACTACTTGGTGTCCAGACTAACTGGGGAGGTTTTGTTATGACCAAGATCCAGGCCTCTTTTCGCCTTGCTGACTGGCACTCCAAGTCAATTAACTCAACCCTTGGTGACCGTAAGCGATGGTATCAGCAGATTTCTAACGCTGTTCAGGCCCTACATCGTGTTGGTTACATATGGGGAGACGCCAAACCAGATAA
The DNA here is from genome assembly GCA_027569205.1 of Aspergillus kassunensis. Taxonomy (NCBI): domain Eukaryota; kingdom Fungi; phylum Ascomycota; class Eurotiomycetes; order Eurotiales; family Aspergillaceae; genus Aspergillus; species Aspergillus kassunensis. The sequence goes on along the minus strand of JAPDEQ010000105.1, from coordinate 31,862 downwards.
TGTCCTGATTAACGAGGATGGCGACGCGTGCCTAATCGACTTCGAGGGGGGGAGCTCGAAGAACTGGATTGATCGTGAGCTTTGTGGCGCTCCAGCTGGAGACATACAGGCGCTTGGGAGGATCCATAAATTCCTGGAGTTGGATAAGTGCAACCGACAGCTCTTCTTCTTGAGCCTCGTTGTTCCCCTCCTTTCGTTCCTTGTCGGCGTCCGACATCGTTCGTTAGGGTAGTTAGCCCCCGACGCAGTTGTCAGAACAATTTAATTACATCCTATCTACCTTTGCTGTCTTCTCGTGCATCGGCTTGAACATTATTGATACGACGCTGTTACCTTGTCTCTCCGTAATCACCGTATTCAGCTGCCTAGTATTGAGTGGCTGCGCTGATTCAGTTGCAAATTAACCTAGAATTCTCATTCGCTTCGTGTGAATTAGGTTGAAATCCACTTCCTCCACTGCTACGTTCCTGGGTAGCAGGCTGGTATCCTCGCTGGTCGGATTCGCCACAGTTCTGATGCCCGCCTGTGAGTCCGAAAAGACCGTAATTGAGGTTCCCCGGTGCTTCCGGGACACTCGGGACCTCGCTCAAAGTTCCCAGCGCCATGTTAATACCTGCGTACACGCTTCATTGTCGGGCGTATAGCAGATAGGGCCTGATCTTCCCATTCGGCTGCCATGAACACTTCTTGGAAACTGACCCTGTCTTCTACCTTGTCGGCGATCAGCCGCCTGGTCTGGAAGAACACTGTCTTGAATATGTCGAATTCAGGGCCAAGCCCTTTGAGGAAGAGGTAAATGATAAAGGGCTCTGGCAGTTCACACCTAGGGCCAATCAGCTTGAGCTCTGCGTTTATTTCGCGTAGTTGCCCTGCGTAGTCAAGGATTCCTTCGCAATCTGCAAGCCTGAGTGAAGTAAGCTTAGTGACTTCGCTCAGGTACTGGGCGGTGGCGTCCTGTTTCAGGCTCTCCCTGACCTTTTTGAGGAGGTTGTTCAATGTCTGTTCCTCGCCCACGAGTTTAAGGATCGGTTTGCTGATGCTAGTCGTCACAACACCCATAGCACGCTCATTTTTCAGCGCCCATTCGTCCTTCTTGGCGTCGGTGACGTCCTCCCCTGTGGGACACTCGACGTGCCTTTTGGTGAGGTAACCCACAGTCCAAGGGTCATCAGGGCCATTCGCACCCTCTGCTCCCAGTTCCGCAAGCCAGCGCTGGATTCCAGCATTGGGATCTCGACTGTCTCGGTCCAGTCGCCCCCGGTCCAGACGGTGTCGGTCATCTTGTCGGCAGGTCAGGTGATCTGATGGTGGCTTAACTCCAAAGCCAAAGAGGTCAAGGTCACTGGCGGTTGACGGGATGGATATAACGTCGATGTCTGGATCAGGCAGGTATTTCTTCCGATCTGGCCATCTAAGAAGGCGTAGTCGATGTCGCTTGAGGTGTCTTTGATGAGGTAGTCGGTGGGGTCAATTTCGATTGACGTGAAAAGGTTTGAGAAACAATTTGAGAGGTTGGGCAAATGTTTTGAATTCAGGATTGACCAATGGGAGGCCTTCTTGATGGTTGGTCTGAGGTTGTATCGATGATTTCGTCGAGCAGGATGTTGTCTGTCAAGCAGTCGACGTGATTGACGAGTTCTTGGGCGTTCTGTGGCTCGATGAGGATTGTTGCTGGACGAGGGGCCCATATTTATATCTCCTGAGGCAGTACTAATGTTGGCGAGATCTTGAGAAATTCAGGTGGTTGGGGAACCCCTGAATCGATGAGATCTTCGTCTTTGGCCAACACGCGTGTCAGATCAGACTTAAAAGCAACGTAGCAATGAAATAAGAGACTATTCCGGGCTCATAACCATTTAAAGGTATATGGCTACGTTGAATAGATGGTGGTGTAATGATATATGTATGTTAGTTGACTGTCTAAGGTAATATTGAGATGAGGCGAGATACGATAACGAAAGCGAGGATGGGATACAGATGAAGTCTGCCTATTGACCCCCCCCAATAGCATGTCGGGCTTTGAATACTATGGATACAATCCCTCTTTTGCAGCGGCAGCGATTTTCTTTGTCGTGTTTGGTGCCGCTTCTATTATACATTCTTGTCAACTTTACAGGAGCCGTACCTGGTATTTCATACCTTTCGTGTTTGGCGGATATTGGAAGTGTCCCCGTTAGCCTTACTGGAGAGAAGGCCGTAGATTCGACTTAGAAGGTAACAGTCAATAGTCGAGTTCATCAGCTATATAGCGGTACGTTTCAGTACACTGCCAACATCACAGCAACAATATCTCATACGATAATTACAGAGGTACATTTCATCAACCGAATCGCCAGACTGGTCACTTGTTCCATACCTCATCCATACTCTACTAGCGCTGGTCGCGCCAGCTTTATTCGCTGCCAGCATTTACATGGAGCTCGGCCGAATCATTAAATTCACAAATGGCGAAGACAAATCTATTATCCCTACATGGTGTCTGACCAGAATCTTTGTCTTTGGTGACGTTGTTTCTTTCCTCGTACAAGGCAGTGGTGAGTTCAAATCAATATCGCATTTATATATTGCTTTGCTTTTCTAACTCATTGTCTTCTCTTCTCTTGACAGGTGGAGGAGTCATGGCAGGAAACTGTCCTGACTCTATGGAAACCGGAGAAAAGCTCGTCCAAGTCGGTCTTGCGATCCAAATAGTCTTCTTCGCTCTGTTTATTATTACCGCCGTTGTCTTCCATATCCGTATGCGCCGAGGTCCGTATCAGTATCAGCAACTGTCCTCCAAGTGTCATACGGTTTGGCAAAAGCACCTCTCGCTGCTCTACGCTACATCTGTTGTAATTCTTATATAGTGTTTGTTCCGATTGATTGAGTGTGTGCAAGGGAACTCCGGGTACTTGATCAATCATGAAGCCTATTTGTACGTTTTCGATGCTACCTTGATAGTCCTTACAATGGTGTTGTTTGCAGTTGTTCATCCTAGTAAGGTTAACGCACTGCTGAAAGGAGGAAGGGCAATTGCTATTCATAAAATTGTGTTCCTGCGCAGTGTTGACTGTGGCAGTAGTGAAGAACTGGACGAATTACGCGTGTCTAGGGGTACTTGACTTGATGTTCCATAATATGTACATGGCTTTACAGTTCAAAAGTTATTGGTACTTGCTGTTTCAGCCCGGCAGTTAGCTTGTGCAACACCAACACTAACGTCGGTAAATATCGGCTACTCTCTCGAGTACCAGAGCGCAGCCAGTCCCGAATTTCGACGTTCGCTAGAACGAATAACTGAAGACAACTGCGGCGCAGCTTTTGCATTTTCTGTGATCACACTTGTCTTGATGCTCACCGCTACAGCCTTCGACGAAGATGGCCCGGGGAGTGCCTTGGAGACGGTTTTTTCCCTGTGCGAGTTTCTCAAAGGCGTCAGATCAATATGTCTGGCCGGTGGGCAATGGCTCTCAAAATCATCTTTGGGTGACTACATCCAGACAGAACCAATGTTAGTCAGTGACTACGAAGATATTCGGGCTGCCCTGGATCGTTTGCGGGTCCTATATAAAATCGTGATAGAGCAAATGGATTAAACGAAGTCCGCAACCTCCGGAAGGCCAATTGACCTCCTCGGAGATTGCCTCATCCTCTCTCGCGGTATGTCTCTAAGATGGCTGATACTGGTGGGCGAGGAATTTTTCTGCGAGCTGGAAAGCTCTGATCCGATAGCACTCGCGATATTTTTGCATTGGGCTGTCATTTTGAATGCGCTGAAAGACGATTGGCGGGCGTTGGACATAGGAAAGCGGCTTGTTGAGGAAGTATCGGCTCAAGCGGATCAATAAGCAGGACTATGGGCGAATACAGTACACTGGGCAAAAATCCAAGTCGGGCTTGACATGCCAACTCGCAAGGGAGCAAGCTCCGTCTATTCTGGTGAACAGAACCAGGGTACTGAGAATACCACACTCCCACAGCTAGCCCCATTCCGGTCAGGGATTTTCTCTGGTCATATTTCTGTCGTAAGGGTAATCCATTAACCCAGAATACAGAAAATTCGATTTTCTTGAGGATTTCCAGGCACGGCTAGAGGCTGGGGTTTGAAGATAAATAGCTGCAGACAAGAAATGGGACTGGTTGTCCCGTAATATCCCGTTACGCTCAGAGAGACAGGGGCATTATCGGTAGCAGAAGTGGCCATAGCCAGTAGCCCCATATCTTTCGCAGAGGGAGACTTCGGGCTGGGAGAAGAGAAGTCTTCTGGTAAGCTTCACGGCATACCAGAGTCCTACAGCTTCCCGTATTGCTGAATTGCTTGTTATCCCCTCCCATAAAACCCAACAAGAGATTAGAATGCTCATAGTAGAGTGGTTACGAAAAGTCTCATCTTATGGTAATAGTCAAAGACAGCCCCCAATATTCGCTGTTTTGGAAGATCGGAACATGGATCTTGGGCAAGATTGGACATAATTCTATTATTTCTTGGCTGATAAACCTGAGCACGCTGGAATTAAGAGGCTGCCTAATAACTAAAACTCTATTCTTCACGGCAAGGAGTTAACATTAACACTTGAATGATGAACTGTAAACGTCTGGTGGTTTAGTAATCGCCGATCTGCGTAACTTATAGATTCTAAACCGCAAAGTTCGGATACCGGTACAAAATAAAGCGGCTTCGGCTCTCTTGATCCCGAATACATTATTATGATTTTTTACGGACCAAATCGCTCCCGGATTACCCGGACAAATCAGATGTAGCAACGCCCGCTAGCACAATAGACGTGGGGATTTTATGTTCAGCATAAGTAAGTATAGCATCATCAGGGTTCCTTCTCTCCGCCGAATTGATCGACATACATATTCCCAACGGAAAGTTCGAGAGATGGCTTAGGAGGAATCACAAATGCTGAGTAATGTGATTTTGGATTTTACGAATGCTTAGAAATGTGAGTCGAAACGACTAGTGGTTTACAGTATATAATACATCCTGTCTTGTCGAGGGACCAAATTCTTCTATCTGCCTATTAAGTTAGGGACATACTGTTGAAATAAACATGGCCGCTTCCACACAGCAGCAATGGGTCATAGAAGGCCCGAATGGCTTCGATTCCCTGGTACTCAAGGAGGCACCCATACCGGAAGTGGGGGCAAAAGATGTTCTTGTGCGGTGTTCGTTAGATGACTACTTCTCTATGATAACGCATTTTCTAACAGAGCCATCAACAGTCCACGCAGCATCGCTTAACTACCGAGACCAGCTTATTGCAAAGGCAAGGAGTTGCCTATCTGAAGTTGTGTCGGGATTCTAATTGTGGTTCTAGGGACATTACCCTTTCCCAGTGAAGGACTCTGTTGTCCCGCTATCAGACGGGGCCGGCATAGTCCAGGCAGTCGGCAATAAGGTCACTCGTTTCCAGATCGGGGACCGTGTCGCACCGATTTTCCACCAAGGTCATCTCGCGGGATCCCTCGACGCAGCAACAATAAAGACCGGACTTGGAAGCAGTCTTGATGGAACCCTACGCCACTACGGAGCCTTCGATGAGCACGGGCTTGTAAAGATTCCCGAGAATCTCAGTCTTACCGAGGGCGCTACTTTGCCATGCGCCGCACTGACCGCGTGGACCGCGCTTTATGGGCTGGAAGGCACGGCAGTCGCGCAAGGTGACGTTGTCCTTACTCAAGGTACTGGAGGGGTTAGCTTGTTTGCATTGCAGGTGAGTGAGGAATTCTGTGGTTTGCCTAATGGAGCCTTACATATCTTGTCCTGCCCTATAGTTCGCCAAGGCAGGAGGTGCGAAGGTGATTTCCATGACATCTTCAAAGGAGAAAGCCGAATTGCTTAAACAACTGGGCGCGGATGAAGTGATCAATTACAAAGAATGCCCCGACTGGGGCGACGTTGTGAAAGGCTTGACTCCCAACGGAGAAGGAGTGACTCATATTGTGGAAGTTGCTGGGCCAGTTACAATGAAAGAGGTGAGTTACTAGACAGTCGACGAAGGAACGTTGTTGACAGCATACAGTCCCTCAAAGCGATAAAAATAGGCGGCGTCATCTCCATGGTCGGTGTCGTTGCAGGTCTCCCGGCTCCCGGTCAACCATCCTTCATTGACACTGTAACTCATCAGTGCACAGTGCGAGGTATCGGTGTGGGGTCCAGGCTACAGTTTGAACAGATGAATCGTGCTATCGAGGCAAATAACATTCACCCTGTCGTGGACAACCACGTCTTCAAGTTTGAAGAGGTCCATGAAGCGTATCGGTACCTGTCTGATCAGAAACATGTTGGCAAAGTTTGCATCGAGATACAGGGCTAAAGTGATTGCAATGTATCATAGGGTAGAGGGAGACAAATAGTTAAGAGTTGTATAAACAGTGCAGTCACTTGGTTAGATATCTACTTCCTTCGACAATGCTCATCAGAACCCTGGAGTAATTCCAGCTTTCAGCCCAGATATTCACCACATGAAGTCCCTGTACTCTGCCAACGCACACTGCTCTTCGCTGAAGAGGTTGCGTACAGCATCCCAGCCCCTTTCAAGCCGCACGATTGGAAGGCTCGACTCTTTATATGAAAACATCTCTTCTACTGTCCCTTCACAGAAGCCGGTTCTGGAGACCGTATGAGATGCTGCCGTTGGGAATTCGGCCGTTGAGGGCGATAGAAGACCGCAGATTTCCAAAGCACGCTGCGGAGGCACAGTCAAGCGGCCCTTTTTAAACACCATCCGGGTCACAGCAGACGCGAACACATTTTCATGTTGCTCTTTCTTATGAGGAGGTGCCAAATGTGTCATCTTCTTGCTGTTGATGTTGATCGAAATGTCGCCCTGCATGACGTAGAATCTAGGCGAGCCCCCGCTCTTATCAACAAAATGTGAGACCATATAAATTCACTTGTCATCCCAGCTTGCAACCCTGGTCCAGATTTCGTACGGTTGGAACGGCTTGATTTATCGATGGAACGTACATGCAATTGCGCCGACGATCAAGTCACAATGCGTTAGAGGTCTGATTTGAAAGAGGATGGGCGCAAAGAGCAGTCCGCTGAGATGCGCTCTCGAGGCGTCAAGATCGGTGATGTACGTCGAATTTGATTTATGAAGGTTGAAGTCACCCTCACTCGCCGGTGACAGTGACTTGATTACCGCCGGGAGAAAAGCATAGACTTGGGTAGGCGCATGGCGTACGCTTCTGCGGGTGAAGTAGCCCATTGTCAGGGCACCGAAAAATCGAAACTAGAAGGTTAGATTCAACTTTAGGTGAAGAGGAATGGAGCACCGATCTTACGTGCCACATGAAAGGTAAGTTCTTGAGACTTAGCGCAAGGACCAGGCTGAAGCACCACATCCAGAGGACCATATTGGAAAACAGACGTTATTACAGTGATGCTCGAAATCGGTCTGACCTTCAAAACTTGTCGATTGTTTGTTGGCCCCACTATCCGAAACTTGGCATGAGTAGTTTATTGAGCATTTTTTTCAAAAAAGAAATTACCTGTAACGTACCGTAACGTAATTATGCAACCATTATTAATCTTGTGAATGTGCATTTTGTCACGTGGCCATGCTTAGCTTTTCTGCCGTCCCCAAAGCCGGTCACGTCACGTAGCAAATCCCAGGATAGCCAGAAGGGCCACGTGACAGCCCAGCCCTGCAAACCAGCCAAACAGCAACGTTCAGTTGAGCAAGTCTGTCTTACAAGGCGCGGAGCTGATTACCCCGCCCGCTTTTTGCCCAAGCCTGCTAGAGAGTTCGTGTGCGGACTCCTTGACCTGAAAATATTAGCGTTTACCTTATCTTGACTCTCATCCCGGCTTTTGCCTGCCGATAATGGCTTCCCTCGCGCTTGATGACTACACAGTCGCGTGGATCTGTGCCTTGCCTATGGAGGCGGCAGCGGCCCGGGCCATGCTTGACCAGATCCACACGCCTCCTCAACGGTCTACTGACCACAACGCCTACGAACTTGGGGAGCTCAACGGTCATTATGTCGTCATCGTTCTTCTACCAGAGTACGGAACTGTGGCTGCCGCGCATGCCGTATCTGATATACTCAGAACCTTTCCTCGGATTCGATTTGGTTTTGGATTGATGGTGGGGATCGGTGGTGGGGTACCCGGAAAACAAAATGACATTCGATTAGGGGATGTGGTGGTCAGCAAGCCGGGGGCAAAACACAGCGGAGTAATTCAGTATGCCTATGGCAAGACTATTCCAGGTGGGTTCGAGCAAACCGGGACCTTGAATAAACCACCACCGATCCTTTTGACGCATATGAATCAACTTCAGACGAAACAAATGGGCGGCAAGGAAATTTTGCAAGTAGTGCAACGAGTACTAGAAGGAGATCCCAGCGCGAAAAAGCTATTTTCTCCCCCAGAATACGACACTGACTATCTCTTTCACTCCTCCTATCGCCATGCCGGCAGGGACAATGACTGTGAAAGTGCGATAAGCAGCAATTAGTCCCTCGAAACCCGCGTTACACCAGAGCACCTCACATTCACTACGGATTAATTGCATCCGCAGACCAGGTGATGAAGGATTCAGACACACGAGACCGTCTCGCTCAAGAACATGGAATACTCTGTTTTGAGATGGAGGCAGCAGGTCTAATGGACAAGCTTCCAACTCTTGTGATCCGAGGAATATGCGACTATTCTGATTCCCACAAGCAAAAACAGTGGCATGGGTATGCGGCCTTAACAGCAGCAGCATATGCAAAACTATTGTTATCAAATGTACCTGTTGAAGATGGCACTGGTGCACGGTCAAGACAAGGTTAGCTATCCTCGCTTCTCCGACACTGGTATTTCAGACGCTGCTAATTGATAAAGTAGTTGACATCAAATTACGGGAATACTACGAGACGGGCGATCTTCTGAAGATTAAGCGCCTCTCTGGAAAGTCTTTGGACATGGAGCAATGCTATATCAATCTTTCGATCATAGAACATCAACAACAAAACCAGGATACAATGTCACGACCACAACCGCCATCTTCAGGATTCTCACTACTCGATCGCCTGAAAATCGCGGTGGATACTTCCGAGAAGGAAGTCACACTCCCAGACCTCTTTCGCGACCGGGAACTTTCAAATGGCAAAATAATCCAGCCGAGACGGATCTTAATTCGAGGACGCGCAGGTGTTGGGAAAACAACACTCTGCAAGAAGATTGTGCATGATTTTTATCAGCAACAAATGTGGGCGGCTCTTTTTGATCGCGTGCTCTGGATACCTTTGCGAGACCTTAAGAGACTGCCTAGCCTGGATGAATTTTTCCGCCGACACTACTTATCTTCTCAAGCCGAGAGTGATAGTTTAGTTTCCAGGCTGCGCAGAATGGTTTTTGATCCAAGCTGTAAAAGAACTCTGTGGCTATTGGACGGCCTTGATGAAATTTCAGGAGACATTGATTTCGACCCTGACTTGACTGCAATTTACAACAGTCTATCGAGTCAAGACAATGTGATTATTACATCCCGTCCATATGCTGCGAGCACTTCTCGTCTTTACCCCTTTGACCTAGAACTAGAGACGGTCGGGTTCGACGCAAGTCAGGTGCAGACTTACTTGGCCAAAACTATGAACGATTCAGCTATTACTGATCAAGTCCGCTCTTTCATTCGGAGCCACTGGCTAATTCAGGGACTTGTTCGAATTCCTATCCAGCTTGATGCATTGTGCTATAGTTGGCCTGAGAGCAACTCTGAGAGCAACTTACGGCCCAATGCTTTGCCACAGACCATGACAGAAATATACCAGGCCATCGAATTGAGGTTATGGACAAAGGACATTCTGAACTTCAAAAAAAGAGATCGTGCAGGGCAGCTAGTTGATGGCCGAAAACTACGAACGCGCGCGCAGATTGCGTCAAATATGGAGACCGAGATAAGGTTCCTGCAAGTTCTTGCCTTTACAGGCTTATACAGTGACATTGTTGACTTTCATCGGGATCATCGCGACTGGCTTTATGAGCAATATTTCCCCGGGATGTCGGATAATGACCTTGACCGACTCTCCTTTCTGCGCACATCAGATACTTCAAGCCAGGACCAAAGTTATCATTTTATACATCTTACGTTTCAGGAATTCTTTGCTGCGCAATATTTTGTCCGGTGTTTCATATCCAAGTCGTGCGATCAACTTCTCAGCCTTCAAAGCGACCACTTGAGGGGAAAATGTCTCATAGAAGTCCTACCGGAGAAATTTCTCCAAGAAACCAAGTACAGTGGACACTATGATGTGTTCTGGAGGTTTGTCACAGGGCTGCTTTACAAAATCAGCAAAGAGCAAGTCTGCTCGTTCCTTGAGAAAATCGAGGGGGAGCCACACGATTTACTCGGCCCAGCACATCAGCGGCTGCTTATGCACTGCTTCAGCGAGATACCTCAGCCAGAGAATTCAGAACTAGCCGATGATAGCAATATTTACTTACGCCATCTTCGAGAAAAAATGGAACATGGATGCATACAATGGTCTGAGTATGAGGACAGATGGCTTCCAAAAATGCGCCTCTGCAGTGAGACTGAATTTCCAGATCATGTTCTGTGCGAATTACTTGAGAAGAATTTCTTGCAAAGGAGAAGCTCCCACAGAAAAAAGATTCTGGAAGCCTTAGCCCATCGATGGCATATGTCGCCCAAGCTCATGGCCATAACCGCAAATTTTATGGACGACAGCGACAAGGACGTGAGGCACGTGGCTGTTAAAGCCTTAGGCAGCCAATCCTGGCCGCCCGAGATCCTCCAGGCGGTCATGGGCCGGCTAGATGACAGTGACTGGGTCGTGAGGCGCGCGGTGGTTAAAGCCTTAGGTAGCCAATCTCCCTGGCCGCCCGAGATCCTCCAGGCGGTCATGGGCCAGCTAGACGATAGTCACTGGGTCGTGAGGGGCGCGGCGGTTGAAGCCTTAGGCAGCCAATCTCCCTGGCCGCCCGAGACCCTCCAGGCGGTCATAGGCCGGCTAGACAACAGTCACTGGGACGTAAGGCGCGCGGTGGTTAAAGCCTTAGGCAGCCAATCTCCCTGGCCGCCCGAGACCCTCGAGGATGTCATGTGTCGGTTAGACAACAGCGAGTTGAACATGGCGTCACGATTAGAAGCTTCCTTGTGGAAACACGATAATATTCCTTCCCTTTTCTTACAGTTGCATCCTGATGCTGCTGCCGCGACATTATGCAGAATCTGGACCTGGAAAAGTATCCAAGAGACCTTTGTCTGCTACGTGAGGGATAGAAACATATATTTTGAGACTCCAGATGGGCGAAAGGCATACTCTTCATCTAGAAAAGATATCCAGCTTTTCAAGGATAGATTGCGAGCTGCGACCCTTCACAGCCCGATTTTACGTTTAGTTTATAAGGATGGGACTCCGTTTAGTGGATTGAGAGATTGATTAAATTACATTCACTTCTATTTTCAATTATGTTCAGCAAAGATGGGTACGTACCGTATTCCATGCCATATTTATCAAATGGCATACCAGGATTCTGGAAGAGTGCTATACACTCCATCTCCGGGCACCCACAGTGCTAATACGCGATTTAGGGGGAAAAAATCAAAAAGCACATGCGTTAGATCCGAAGCCGCTGCATCGACCCTTTTTATAATGACGAACAACCCCTTCAGCCTCAACATAATCATCACGTGCATTGGCTGCATGGAAATAATCGAGGTCAAGGAACTCCTGTCGATCCCCAACATACCGGACAACTTTCCCGTGAACGGCATTCTAGAGCCGGAAAAATGCTTCATAGCTGTCACGAACTGTCGCATGTGCGAGAGGAGGATTAAGAACAGCCTCGAGAAGATGTTTCGAGGGTCACCGGGAGTCCCGTGCGTCTCTTCAGCCATTTGTGACGCTATTCCGATGCGCAAGAGCGCCTTCGCCCTTGGCTACTCAGAGCCTTGTGCCTGTGATCCACCTTTCGTGACGATGGATCAAATAATGGTCGCACTCGGGAAGAACTCTACGATCGGCAGCATCAGGATGCTCGAGAGTGACAGTGAGCCCTTCGACGTGGAGAGGGATGCGTTGAGAAGCAGCTTCATCATCATCATGTAGACCTTGGATACCTACAACCACTACAGCGCGAGACCAGTTGTTGAATCTCCAATCTGGGTCATTTAGTTTTATACGATCTTTCCTTTTATAAGCAGAAAATGATCGCTCAAGAAGATATTGCGTAAGATAGTCAAATGGGAACCAGAAGTCGCGTTCCACTGTCCCGCCTGTAGAACCAAAAAAGAACAAAGGACCTCGTTGAATTAGAATACAGTCAATTGGTTTACCCAGCCATCGAATCATAACCTTATTATATCCCCCAGATTGGTTGACCCATCTGCTTCTACTATGACCTGTTCCAAGTCTCGGAGAATCTGTTCTATATTTTCGCCCGCACCGCTGACCTTCAAAATCCGCGAGAGGGCACGGTGGATGCCTAGAAGCCGAGGGGATGGTATATTGATTGTATTGGTAGGGCTCCGTGTTAGGACACGAGTGACGGGGAAGTAAGGATCGCTTAGAACCCCGCTCTCGACGGAATGAATCCTATATTCATGAGGCCTTCCGGTGGGCTCGAAATATATTTGGAATTCGCTAAATAGTTGGTGGTTTTCTAGAGTTAACGTGAGTGTATTTGCTGCGCTGTCGATATTCGGCCCGTTAATAAGATGGGTAATGCCAGGGTCGAACATATCTAGAATCCGGAGTACGTTCTTTGAATCGGGCTGAATACTGGTTAGTGAAACCGCACAGGCATCGGCGTTTGTTCGTACCATATCCTTATCTCCCGAAGCAACCGTTGTGAGGCAATGAGGTAGTATATGGGCGACTTCCAGGTACTAGAAGTTACCGCGTGGTTCCGACTCAAGGAGCTTCCCGTCGTCGTCTGTAGAGCCTTTGTCCCTGTTAAGGCGTCTTCTAGCCTCTACTATATTAAACTTCCAACTCACAACGCATTGGTGGTGATCATGGACAAGATAGTCATGCCTCAGGAGAGAAATGCGTCGTTTTGTGCCAGTGGGGGTCGACGGGAGCATGGTTGATAACAAGGTAGGAGTTGGTTGCAGGGTTTTGACGGACGACGCTCTGACTAGATTGCTTGAGTTAGTAGTTGACTGGTACTATGGAGCATTAAGAGCGCACGTGGAAGGAAGAACTGCGCCACCATGTAGTTGGCAAACCCTTCAAGAGCATGCATCAACTTGTTGCGCGCTGCTGGTTCCCAAGAAGCGAAATCCCCAAAATACGATAGGGCCAATGTCATGTTAGACGTGATATCAGTCAAGCTCTCGTGCAAAAATGTAAAGACAAATGTCAAGAATAAGTCCTTAGAAATGATATATTAAAGCGTCTCGTGTATCATCTTCGCAGGCCTATAGCCCCTTTCCGTTTCTCGTTCGACACCATAGTCCTTGATAAATAGATCAAGAAGGCTCTTCGCGGTATCAGATTGATGTTTAGTTAGCGAAAAGGGTTCTGTAAAATCTAAAACTCCCTCAAGCGATGACTGATGCCTGTGCGACGACATCGCCGCTTGGAAGGGTGGTTTGCTCGAGTGCTCGTGGTTCGGTGACTGGCGATATCACGTAAGCTGAAACGGAAAAACATCAGGCCATAATGAAAATCACGAGTCTCGTCCCTTCGCCCTTAACTCCACGTGGTCGGTTACCTCCCCACCTCGAAACTACCGTCTATCACCAACCAAGGATGCCAGCAAATCTAAAGCCGTCACAGCTCGAAGAGATCCGGCAGATAATTGAAAATGGACTAACCAGACCTGAGATTGCTTTTGTTGCTAACTGTAGCCTACAAGCCGTCACGTATGCCCGTCAGAACCTCCAGGCTTTCGGAAACGTCAGAGCTCCTCGAAACGGTATCGGACGCCCTCGTAGTATCACGCCATCCATGCTTGAAGCCATCTTACAACGATTGAAGGAAAAACCAATACTGTATCTGGATGAGCTAGTGATTTCTGTCAAGGACGACTTCGGAGAGGACGTTACTAGACAGAGCATAGGCAGGGCACTCGCGTTAGTTAGATAGTCAAAGAAGGCAGCTTGGCAGATTGCCAAGGAACAAAATACAGATTTACGGGACTATTACTTACACAGAATATCCGGATATTCATCATACCAGTTGGTCTACGTGGATGAGTCCGGCTGTGACAAGAGGGCAGGGTTTCGGCGAACCACCTGGTCTCCTCTTGGTGTAACGCCAGTCCAGATTACCAAATTCCACCGCGAAAAACGTTATCAGATACTGCCCGCCTATACCCAAGAGGCTGTTCTATTGTCCCGGGTGTTTCAGGGCTCAACAGATGCGAACATGTTTGAGGATTTCATCGAACAACTTCTGCACCATTGTAACAGATGGCCGGAGCAAAACTCCGTAATAATCATGGATAATACGTCCTTCCACCGTACCAAACGGATTAAATAGATGTGCCAGGACGCAGGAGTCCAACTGGTGTTTCTTCCACCCTACTCCCCGGATTTTAATCCTATTGAGGAGTTCTTCTCTGAGCTGAAGCAATTTATTAAGCGGCGGTGGAATAAGTATGAAGAAAATCCAGGCCAAGGCTTTGACGCTTTTCTGGAGTAGTGCGTCAGGGTTACAGAACTTTTTGAAATCAGTTTCGGTGCCAATAGTATCCGCGTTGTTTTCGAACCCTAAATGCCAAGCTACGCTAGCCTGTATATGGATTATGCACTCTTTATGCGAGAAGGTCAAGGCGTTTCGTATGGTAAATGAAAGTCAATGAATACAGTACGCGGAAACTGACAATATTAGACCTTAGCACAACCCGCAAATGGGTCCAACCCTGGGACCGACTACCCAACAACCTAAGAGCAGCTAACCCAAACTGAACGCTACAACCTGCCAGCGCACCCATTGGGTACCTATGAGAAACAATTTTTGCGTAAACAAAAAGTCTTGGCACTAATAAAACTGCTTTTTAATCAAATTAAAATACTAGTTGAAGCAGGTGGGCACTGGTGGGGCAAGGATCTATATAGTGCTCATTTCCCCCAGGCCTATCTCTGAAAGGAGATTTGAAAATACAAGCGAGTTGGAAACATGATCTAACACATGAGTCCGCTAGATAGAAACGTCATTATACAAACTCTGCCGTTCCTGCACCCGAGCGCTATAGTACCGTCTTTGACTGTTGAAGCGGTGGGCAGATAGTCAGGAGGGATCCACAACTCTTTTTGACCTTGAATAGCAACCCAACGATCTAGCTGCAGAGACACCTCAGTCTTTGTTTCAGACAAATTTGATGACAGGGTTTCATGCCAGGCTTGGATATTGAAAGACCCAAGGTTGGTAGTAAGTTGGGGCAACTGCTTCGAGAATGCAATGCTGGTAACAATTCCATTAGTACTCAAAGTATGCTTAAGGGTGCCAGTGGTGGGATCCCAGAGCTTGATAGTCTCATCACCAGAGCCGGACACCAGTAGTTGGCCATCTGGTGAGAAGGCCACTGACCAAACTGAATCTAAATGGCCCTCTAGAATGTGCTTGAGGGTGCCAGTGGCAGGATCCCAGAGCTTTATAGTCCGATTAGTAAGGCCAGACACCAGCATTTGGCCATCTGGTGAGAAGGTTACTGAGCGAACCAAATCTGAATGGCCCTTTAAAGTATTCTTAAGGGTGCCAGTGGTGGGATCCCAGAGTTTTATTGTTGTATCATCAGAGCCAGATACTAGAAGTTGGCCGTCTGGCGAGAAGGTTACTGACTGAACCGAATCTAAATGGCCCTCAAGAGTGTGCTTCAGGGTCCCAGTGGTGGGATCCCAGAGCCTAATAGTCTTATCCTCAGAGCCAGACGCCAGCAGTTGGCCGCCTGGTGAGAAGGTCACTGACCAAACCAAATCTGAATGGCCCTCAAGAGTGTGCTTCAGGGTCCCAGTGTCAGGATCCCAGAGCTTAATAGTCTTATCACTAGAGCCGGATGCCAGGAGTTGGCCATCTTGTGAAAAGGCCATTGCTTCAACTGAATCTGAGTGAGCGTCTAAAGTGTGCTTGGGAGTGCCAGTAGTGGGATCCCAGAGCCTGATGGTATTATCAGTGGAGCCAGACGCCAGCAGTTGGCCATCTGGTGAGAAGGTTATTGAGCTAACCGAATATGAATGGCCCTCTAGAGTATGCTTGAGAGTGCCAGTGGCGGGATCCAAGAGCCTGATGATCTCATCAGAGCCAGACGCCAGGAGTCGGCCATCTTGTGAAAAGGCCATTGCGCAAACTGAATCTGAGTGAGCGTCTAGAGTGTGCTTGAGGGTGCCAGTGGTGGGATCCCAGAGCCTGATGGTCTTATCCTTAGAGCTGGATGCCAGAAGTTGGCCATCTTGTGAAAACGTCACAAACTGAACCCGATCTGAATGGCCCTGTAGACTGCGCCTGAGGGTGCCAGTGGTGGGATCCCAGAGCCTAATAGTCTTATCCTCAGAGCCAGACGCCAGCAGTTGGCCGCCTGGTGAGAAGGTCACTGACCAAACCGAATCTGAATGGCCCTCAAGAGTGTGCTTCAGGGTCCCAGTGGTGGGATCCCAGAGCCTAATAGTCTTATCAATAGAGCCAGACGCCAGCAGTTGGCCGCCTGGTAAGAAGGCCACTGACTGAACTGAACGTGAATGGCCCTCTAGAGTCTGCTTGAGGGTGCCAGTGTCAGGATCCCAGAGCTTAATAGTCTTATCACTAGAGCCAGACGCCAGTAGTTGGCCGTCTGGTGAAAAGGCCACTGACAGAACCCATTGTGAATGGCCCTTTAAAGTATGCTTGAGTGTGCCAGTGGTGGGATCCCAGAGCTTGATGGTCTCATCACCAGAGCCAGACGCCAGCAGTTGGCCATCTACTGAAAAGGCCACCGACTGAACCCAATATGAATGCCCCTCTAGCGTCTGTAATTCTGTATTCCAAATTGTCTCCACTTTTGGGCCTCTGGATACCCAATAAGGAAGCTCTTTCTCAAATCTCTTCCTGACTATTGCCATTGTTGGCACGAAGATTAGGCCGGAAGCATACAACTGAAGAGGCGCAATATCTGCTATCTGCCTATTCTTCAGAATGAATCGCTTTGCATCCTGTAGAAACTGAGAAACCTCAGAATCCTCATCATCCTATAGCTATTAGTAACAGTAGCCTCGTTCAGAGATGATAGACTCACTTGTGCTACTGACTGTAAAGCACCAATGTCTTTCACAACTTCTGATACGATACCTAAAATGCTCATTATCTCCACCCAATGAAGAAAGTGTTCTTTAAGGAATGCCAGTATATCATGAGCCTGACTTGACGGATCTCTGCTTTTTGCCAAATGATGGGTCCAATAGCGACAGGAATACTGCAGCTCTGGTGGCAAATAGTAGTTAATAGACTTAGAATCGATATCTCTGCGCTCTGTTCCATAGCTTTTCAGATTGCAGATATTCGTCTTCAGGCTTTTGCACATGAGAGACAGACACCTGGTTAATAACATCTGGTTTATTTCCTTCTCGTCAACCCAGAATGGAGTCTTATCACGAGTGCCGGAGTCAAGAAGAAAGTCGCGAAATGACAGATGGAAGAGCCTCACTGGTAGCTTCTCATCATTTGGTATATTCAAGACCGAGTGCAGTGAGTTCAGTCTCGCATCAATCGACTGCGTAGTGATTCCCATGAGCCTCGAAAGGGACCTCACTGACAATGGGCTCTCGAGAAGAATAATTATGCCAACAACTTCTTGGATCTCTTGGACCAGCTGCATCTGCCTTGTCCCACTGTATTTGGAAATCAGGCGGTTCAGCACTGGAAGATATGTTCCATCCAACTTTGACTCTTGATTTTGATATTTTAGGACCTCTGTAAGACATTGCTGGGTGTCCAAGTTGTGATCATCAAACAGACGACATATGGTAGCAGCAAAGATAAACAACGGGACTGACATTGTAACAAGAGTTTGAACATTCACATAGCCAGGCCAGTCTGAGGAGAGGGATCGCTTGTGCCTTATCAAAGCAAGTTTTTCCTCCAAGAACATGGAGATATCGCGTTCTATCATAGGCTTGGGTACCTCATGCAGGATTAGGTCATCATGACCATCCGTTTTGAAGCCTGATCTGACAGGCTGCTCGGGTCGACTTGTAATAAAGAATCGCAAGGATAAAGAGCTAACCTCCTGAACCCGTGGTAAGAGCTGAAGGATGACTTGAATATCATTGTCATGATCGCATTCATCTAGTGCATCAATCACAATCACGAGACGTGAGCTCTGAAGTTTTGGTTGCTTCAAACTGCGAAATGGTTTGTAAATCAGCTCATCAAATTGCTCTCTAAGTGGTTTGTCTGCAATTTTTGGATTATCCCGAATCACTTGTAGGATAGCAGCGCGAAGTTCCGGGATTTTGGTAAACAGCTGCTGGACAATAGTGGGAAAGAATCGAGCTGCGTTGCCGCGGTCTCCTTCACCTCTCTTGAAAAAGAAGCTCGCCCCCAGCAAGCCTTGCTTCTGAAAGCCCTTTGCGACAGTTCGTGATATTGTTGACTTGCCAGTTCCGGCCAAACCATTTAACCAGAAAATGGATTTTCCTTCTGCTAAGACACCCCAATTTTGAATATTAAGAAGAAGCTCTTTGCGGGTTCCTAAGAGGCATTCTTCTTCATGCTGGTCCATATATGTCCCGAATTCAGCTCCTGCAGCAATTGGTAGCTCTTTTAGGTCAATACTCTGGGCGAGAGCATTGATTTCCTGCGCCGATCCGCTAGTGATTAAATGGAGATTCTCAATGTCCTTGGATACATTGTCCAATTGGCTTTTGATTCCTGCCAAACAACAAGAATTAAGCACGATGAGTAAGTATTAAAGGTAGCTAGAACTAACCATCCAAAACTTCACTGGCTTTGCGCTCAGCCTTTACCCGCTGAGGGATGATTTGATGCAAGAGATCTCTTGCATATGCAGCTGCCACCATTGCAGCCCAACCCTGCCATTCCTTGCTTTTGTGCGAGTCGGCATAGTCACAAACACCGCGGATAACCAAGCAAGGGAAATGGTTTATTAATCCTGCCGCTTCCATTTCAAAGCATAGAACATCTTGCTCCGCTGCTAGCTTGTCGCGGAAGGTTGCATCCTTGATCACCCTGTTCCCAGATGCTATCAAGCCATAGTGAATAATAGGGTCATCTTCCTCGTCTGTTCGCTTTGGTCGCTGGAACAACTTTGAACTGTCACAAAACTCGCCACAGCTTGCCTCGGAATTTGGATGAGTAAAGTGACTTTTAAAAAGCCTATCAGTCTCAATAGGAGGTTGTGCGTATTTTCGCTTGAGTCGTTTATTGCCTTCAAGCACGGCTTGAATGCTCTCATTTAACTGATGGCCCTCCTCCTCATATTGGGCTTGGAGCCCAGCTACAGCTGCACGCAGAATGGGTGGTGGTTGGTTTAAGAACCCTGTTTGATGGAACTCTTGTCCTTGTAACTCTTTGCCGAGGTCATATTGAAGCAGGCCGCCTCGCCCATTCCGAGATGAGCTCACGATAATATCGCCAAGACGGATATCATATTTTGTGGGTACTCCACCACCAATCCCAACCATCAGCCCAAAGCGGATATTTGGAAAGCTATGGACCATGTCCCTGGCTACTCCAGCGGCTGATGATGTCCCGTATTCTCCATCTGGCAAAACAGCAATAACAACCTGATGACCCCCGATTTCTCCCAGCGTGTAGTGATTATTATCATTTGGCGAAAGCATCTCGGGGCGACTATGTTTCTTCTCGAGAAAAACTCGGGCAGCGACATATTCTGTCTCCAAGGCACATATCCAACCAACAGTGTACTGATCTGGATCTGACATTGTCGGTGGCAGGAATAGTGGAGTCTAGAAGGTTGATTTCAAGCTAAATTATTGAAGCAAATCTGATTTTAGGCCCGAACCAAAGTCCTGGATGCAAATAAAATGTCGAAGTGAAAAGGCGGATGGAAACGCTTTGCCTGGAAGTTGCTGGAAAGAGGGGTAAGAGTCAGCCTGCTGGGCGCAATGCCCATCATTGGCTTGGTTATTATGCAAGCCTCTAGTTATCAATTTATGAAAGCATAACTATATCCTTTTAGTGTACATAAAACATTAGTCATCAAGAACATAGCCGTCTTATCCATGAATTCACGTGATAAATCTGAAATGTGGGAAGTGATTGGTTGTTGTCCTATTGGGTGGCCGGGACGGCCTCCTATCTAGCTAGTTAGTTATAACGTATTTCCCGGTCGGTTCGTAGTTCCCGGTCGGTTCGCCCAGACCTGAAGCTGACCTCCTGTGAGTCAGTCAGGGAAACTTTAACATTGACAAAAGTGTCACGTCACAATGGCCCCAAGATTATCTTCCTTGCAGCTTGAAATCGCTCGCGATATGATTATTAGCAAAGAACCACTGATGAATACTGAAATTGCTAGGGTAGCTCAATGCAGTGAACGGTCAGTCACCAACATCCGTCGCAACCTTGAACTATTTGGGGACCCTAGAGCCCCTCCGAACCAAGTCGGCCGGCACAAGACTGTCACTCCTCATATGTTACAAGTGTCGAACCGTCGGGTCAGGTGACTACCAGTCATGTGATCCGAGGTTCAGTAGTAGATCAGAGGTCCTAGCTAGTTTGAGGTAACTTTCACTTGGTTCTCAGATTTGTAAGGAGATATCATAGAAAAGTGAGAAAGAAGTGAGAGATAAGTGAAAAGTCAATGAAATCAAAGAATTTAGGCTTTACCTAGGAGACTCCCCGGATCTGGAGCTCTCTAGTACCTTGAGATCGGTAAGAAACTATCTGTTCTCCGTGTTGAACCAGAGGGAAGTAGGCCATATTTATGTTGAAATCTGTAAGAACCTGGTTCTTGCGAAGTAGGTTGATCAGCGTATCAGCAATAGTTAGACTAAATATAAGGATTTTCAAGAGGTTGCGTATTCAAGTAGATTAACGCTGAAGGTTCAAAGTAACCTTTGCAAGGATTCTAAATACATGTTTATACGCTGAGTCAGCACCCGCGATGCCTCAAGCTTGAATCCTCCGCTCGCGTGTCCTTACAAAATCCCTATGGCCCAAAATCATCTAATTAATAATCGAAAACAGGGGTAGAATAGAATGGAAAGGAGTAACATGGAATGAAGGGAGAACATTCATAGGGTTAAGAATGATAGAAACATTCTGGTGGACATTCTGGTGATGTGTTATCAGTAGAACACATAAACAATGGGGTAGAAATCAATAGAAACATTCTGGTGGTTGCCTGATCTGCCTCAGGCAAACACCCTGGCTGTCTGACAACAAGTCCTTTGTGATCACCTGTATGAGAATCCAGGATTATACCTTGATAAGATAGCAGTGTTTTTATGGAATGAGTTCGAAATCCAGGTCATAACTTCAAGTATTAGGAGGGCTCTTATAAGTGGTGGATGGTCGAAGAAAATTGCCCGACAGAGGGCCAATGAGCGTAATGCAGAGCTTCGAGACCTATATCTCAACAATATTTCCGAGTTTTAATCATATCACCTAGTGTTTATTAATAAATTTGGGTGTGACAAACGCGTAGGATTTCGAAGAACAGGGTGGTCTCTATTGGGAACAACTCCGACCCAGACCTCCTGATTCTATCAAGACCAGAGATATCAAATTTTACCTGCCTATACCTAAGAGGGTATCATTCTCTCTGAAATCTTTCAAGGATTAACTGACGCTATTGTCTTTAAGAATTTCATGAAACAGCTGCTATAGTATTATGGGAGGTGGCCAGAGCCAAGGTCTGTGGTGATCATGGACAATACCTCTTTTCATCACTCGGAACAAATTAAATGCATGTACCATGAGGCAGGGGTTAAGCTAGTATACTTACCTCCTTACTCACCTGATCTCAACCCTATTAAAGAGTTCTTTGCCGAGTTAAAAGCGTATATCAAGAGGAATTAGATAATGTATTAGGAAGTTCCTGAGCAAGGATTTCGCAACTTCCTTGAAGTCTGTGTGGAAGCTATGGGTTCAAAAGAATAAAGCGTAAGAGGCCATTTACGGAATTCGTGTGTGATTCCGTCGATACTCCAGGGACTCCGAGGGGATCGATCCACAGGATCATTCAGGAGGTCATGGTATCGACGACATCGGACCTCCCCTCGGTAAGCATCTTCGGGATACTTGCCATCGGACAGGATAGCTCCGCTAGATAGATAAATAGACCACGTAGCCCAGAGGTAGAAACGATACGCTCGGAGCCAGGAGGTCTTCGGACCCAAGGTCTCCGAGCTGATCGGACCTGGCCTCACGGCATCCCGAATCAATCGAACTACCGAATATGGAGTGTTATCACACGTGTATTACTATTATAGGAGCATGCTTAAGCTATTTATGATTTATTTAGTACTTGCTTGACTTGAACATGTGTAATAATACGCTTGATTTTTGATAAGTTTATAATAGATTCTGGAATAAAATTATTAAGTTATATAAGCGTGCGTTGAATATCAAGGTGTGAACAGACTATACTTAGTGCTTTATATCTATATCTCTACCTTTAGACCATAGCTTATTCTGAACGTCCCTCGCACTCTTTAACCTAGTCTCTAATATCACTAACAAAACGTCGCGCAATTCCCATTATGACTCTATTTTATATAAAAAATTTAATAGAAAACCCTGGATCCTGTTCCCTATCGACTTGCTCGAGGTCATATCCATTAGTAATAGCCAAATCACGTGCTTTCCGAAAGTTGGCCTTGAGATTCTCGTCGACTATATTTGATACTTGCCATTCACAATAAGCCCTCACGGCTGTGTCCCGAGGGCCGCGGATCTTGAGCTTTTCCCTAGCTAGTGGTTGAAGTTGGGTTGTGACAGGCGTGTTAGCTAATATAGAAGTTTAAGAAGGCTGGGTAGGTAGAACGTTGATGTTGATAGGATTTCCATTTAAAGTAGTCACGGATGAACCCTTCTAAACGCGAATTCGACTCCTCTATTACTCTTCTGTACAGAGCTGTTCACGAATCCGGTCAGGAATATCATCATAGGTATCTAGAGTACCATGCTCGTCTCGGACGTATTTAACCAAATTAATCAAATAATAGGTCTTAAGGCTATAATGCTTCTTACCTACAGGATCCTGCCAGCACTATTTACCAAAGTTACATGGCTTTTCAGGGCAGCGCATAAGTCTATAAACATGGTCCCATACTGGAGCTTGCCCTGAAGTACTTTCAGTATTAATCTGAGCATCCTGGTCAGCATACATTTTCTGGGTTACAGATCTTGTTCCCCTCTTGTCATTGCTTAACGCGGTAGAATATTCATCATCCACATAATTAAACGAGATACCTAGCGTGAGCTTTTTGCCTATGCGGAACAAGTTGCCCCATTTGAGGAGCTGCTGCTCCACAGCCCACCAATCAATGCTAGTTTCCTCAAACCATTTATTCAGATCACGTTGCGAGCGATCATTTACTGACACCACCACTGCTGTGTCTTCTGATCTGACATGTCTGTTACACTGGGTTTTCGTTTTTACCCGACTCTCAAGCTTTTGTCTCAAAACCTTGACCTAGTAAGCACTAGGAACTAAAACCAGGTCTGGTTCAGTATCTTTTGCCACCACTTGGTTTTTTACGGTGATTTTCTATTTGATTGAGTAATAAAGGTAGATGGGTAGGTCTTCATTGTAAGATCTTCCCTCCGCCTAATCAGATAATTAGACTAACTCGAGCTTATCGGACTGTGGTTGATGCACGGGAGAGGAAGGACTATATATGGACAAGGCAGGGGAACAGCCGAAGTTGCCAGGGGTAGGGGCATACTGCGGGGTTGCGTCCTAATAGCCGAAAGGTTAAGATAGATACGTATCTTGACTGCTGCAGGGAGTGCCCATAGCTCCCTGAAGGAGGATTGCTGCTGTGTTACCATTGAGTTGTCAGTACCTTGGAATGACTGTATATAGGTAGCTAATACTTCTCCGTAATATAACAAGGCTACCACGGGTGGTTGCAGCTAGCAGTGGATATGAATATTAGGCTCGCCGTTTGTATGGTAAGCGGTTGATAATTAGCAAACTATTCACTCTTAGGAGACAGGGCAAATTTGATGGGTTGAGGAGTTGACATGGGAGGAGACCGAAGGTGCCAGAGTGTCAAAGTGTCTGAAAGGGTTGCATTATTTATGTGACCAAACATTCCAGAAGCTCTGTATCACCATGACAGACGTCAGCAAAACAGGTACGTCAGGTGACTGTTATGGCCTTACGCGTTTAATGCCCTGAAACGAACGTAGTGAGGGGAAGGGAAAAGTCAACGAGCCCGTGCGAGGGGCGTACGCAAAAAAGGCTGACGTTTTGCTGGAGAGAGGCTTTTTCCACGCGCTTCTCTCATTCGTTCCTTGTCTTACCCTTCGTAGTGTAGTGTTGTCTTGGCTTTTAGGGTTCTAGGGCTTCTACTGCATACTCTTGATCTGATTGCCCTCTTTTCTGCTACACAACATTGTTTTCACTAGCACGCTCACAGCAGTATGCCCACGCGTGCGGGGTTTGCCCAATCTCCGCTGTGGCACTGTGACACGAGAGCGATTAGGAATTAGGGATTGCTTTCAAGTCTGATATATCTTATCGTAGAGACAGAACCCGAGATATTCTATCCTGTGCGGAATTATTATTAGCAGGGCCAAGATAGAAACGTGTTCCTATCCCGTAGAGAAGTACGGTCCGAGTTGTCTTGCTATCAAAGGTATCTCTGAATAACAATAGTTTAATAATCACGAAGAACAAGTGAGACTATTTTCAGCGGGAACGAGTGTCCTTATATATCCTTCAAGTCCTACCCTTTTCCTACCTTGAATGGTCTTCCAAATGGTATATCCAGGATACATTCTTGGTGTATACCATTTCCCTACCATCCATTTACAGCAAAATTGCTTTTCCTTTCACTGAGGAATGATTGGTTCTTCATTTGAGCCAATAATAAGGGTATTCTCGCAGCCTCACTTTTCTGATGCTTGCCCCTCATCGACGAATTTTGGAGGTTGACAGCGACACAACTTGCAATCATAACGCACAAACATAAACCTTATACTACACTGAAATTGCTCGCTTTTCATAAGTAGTTAAGATGGATCCTCTATCATGTGCGACCAGCGTGATGGCAGTCGTCCAATTAGCCGGCCGTCTTGCGGAAATATGCGGAGGTTACATGAAAAAAGTCAAGAATGCCCAAAAAGACATCGATGACCTGAACAAAGAAATCAACAGCCTCAAACGTGTACTGGAGTTGCTTCATGATGTTCTTCGTGGACCGGGTGGAAAAAAGCTTATCGCCCTTCAGACAATAATCGATGACGCTAGAAAGTGTGAGACGATCCTCGAAAACCTGGATCATAATATCAATCCAGATACTACACAGAGCTCAACTAGGCGGCGCTGGTTTCGATACTGGAAATGGCCCTTGCAGCGCACGGAGGTAGATGAGGCTATCAGCCAGTTAAACCGGTATACTTCCTTATTCAAAACAGCGATGCACGTTGATCAACTGTGGGTCAAGCCTATTTTGATTCATCTCTGCTACCATATGCTAACTGCGTTCTTCACTCAGGAGATCTCTCGATCGGGTGGAGAGAAAGTTTGACCTGCGTAAACTGGAAATCGCCGAAGGGGCCGCCTATGATTCCTACGACAATAAGCATAACGAGTGTCTGCCTGATACCAGAATCGAGTTACTCCATCAAATTGAGGAGTGGGCCGAAACAACACACGGGAAATGCATATACTGGTTGGAAGGGGGAGCTGGAACTGGAAAGTCAACGATTTCAAGTACAATAGCACGACGGCTCAACCAAAAAAAATTACTTGCTGGGAGCTTCTTTTTTGAAAGGGGTGATGCGAACCGGAATAACACAAAACGGCTTTTTTCAACCCTAGCATGGCAGTTGGCAATCACCGTCCCTGAGCTGGGTACAGAGATACAGAAAGCAATTGAGGTCGATCCTTCTATATCAGCAAAGGTGCCCGCGGAACAGTTTAATAAGCTCTTACTTCAGCCTCTCACCAACCTGGATCTAGGATATACTATCACTTTGGTGGTTGTAATCGATGCCTTGGATGAGTGTCAGTCTGAAACAAGGACTAATGACCTTGATGTCAAAACTCTTCTGCGACTCTTACCCGGCGTGCAAGCAGCAAAATCTGTGCGTTTACGATTTTTTCTCACTAGTAGACCTGAATTTCCGATCAGCATAGGCTTTGAAGAGGTTGAGGATTATCTCCAGAATTGCGATCTTCAACGCATCCCTATATCAAACATAACTCATGATC
Organism: Aspergillus kassunensis; assembly: GCA_027569205.1. Lineage (NCBI taxonomy): Eukaryota > Fungi > Ascomycota > Eurotiomycetes > Eurotiales > Aspergillaceae > Aspergillus > Aspergillus kassunensis. Next base: position 5,566 of record JAPDEQ010000105.1, on the reverse strand, counting down.
TCTCCATCTTCCTAAGCTATTCCTTCTCACAGATTCGAAAGGACCATAAGCTTCCCGCAGAATGGCCTGGAATAAAGGCAACTAATGAAATCCTTACGAGAACAGTTCCACTGTTCATTTCCGCAGCTACGTTGTGTCGATTCATTCGGACAACTTTTAACCCTCAGGATCGCCTTCAAGATATTCTCAATGATAAATCAAGTTATGTATCTGAAATGGCTCGAATATACCTACCAGTTCTGAATCGACTCCTGGTAGGTCAAAATGAGAGGGAGACTCCGCGGCTGGTTCGGAGATTCAAGGAGATAGTAGGTCCGATAATTATGCTTGCTACACCACTCTCAGTCAACGCGCTTGCGCAGCTTCTTGGCACTGAATCAAGCATCACTTCCGAGAATATAAAAAACCTCTTGAAATGGCTTCGCTCAGTCCTTATTATAGGCGACGACCCGGACACACCAATTCGCCTTCAACATCTATCGTTTCGAGATTTTCTTTTGGACAGCACAACAAAGAATAGTGAGGAGAGCCAGACGTTCTGGATAGATAAAGAGGCAATGCACCAGAGACTTACAAATCAATGCCTAACACTGATGGATAAAAAGTTAAGGAAGAATATTTGCTTGTTACCCGATGATTGTTTGCAACGAAACGATATCAACCCTGATTCAATACATGAGCATCTGCCACCTGAACTACGATACGCATGCCGCTATTGGATCCAGCACTTGATGCAAAGTCGGGACCAAGTTAATGCAGTTAAAAAGGCATGTTCATTCCTAAGGAAGCACCTTCTTCATTGGATGGAAGTGATGAGTATCTTCGGCCTTTTGACTAAGGTTATTGGCGCAATTAGTACATTACAATCCGCCGTTCAAGTAAGTACTCACGCGTTATTTATGCATCAGCTAATTAAATATCTAGAATAATAAGGACATTGAAGTCGGGGACTTTTTTTATGATGCTAGGCGGTTTGCCCTTAAAAATCGATATTTAGCTGAAACCGCACCTCTTCAACTTTATTCATCAGGCCTGATGTTTTGCCCTGAAAGGTCAATTGTTCGGAATATATTTAACCAAAATTTGTCGAGCTGGCCCCGATTACCTAAGGTTGAACATTCCTGGAGTGCAGAACAGCAGACCCTCGAAGGCCATTATTGGTATGTTCAATCTGTCGCCTTCTCACCAGACGGCAAGCAGCTAGCATCGGGCTCTTACGACAAGACTATTAAACTCTGGGACCCGACCACGGGCGAGCTGCGGCAGACCCTTGAAGGCCATTCTGATTCTGTTGAATCTATTGCCTTCTCACCAGACGGCAAGCTGCTAGCGTCGGGCTCTCATGACAGGACTATTAAACTCTGGGACCCGACCACGGGCGAGCTGCGGCAGACCCTCGAAGGCCATTCTGATTGGGTTTGGACTGAAGTGGGTGCTGGAATATCTATATTACATGATTAATGGCTTTGTATTCGGGGCAAAAGGATACTTTGGCTGCCACAGGCTTCTCGTCCAGTTTGCTGCGCCGTTAAGAATAGAGTTCTTGTCCTCGGCCATGCGTCTGGGAGGGTTTCTTTTTTTTCAAGACCCGAGATTTCTGGTTAAGTCAAGCAAATTCTAATTCACAGTCCTTCTATCTTCTAATCTCTTTTCAAAACGAGGGCCCGGGAAGTTTAGTGCATTTATATTAATCTGTCCTACTAAAGAAATTTACTTGATGTTTCTACCAGCTTCTTTGGGCGTCAACAAATGAATCTCATTGCCACACGGCTGAAGTCATCATTCCATTCGGAGCTGTGGCTGGCTCAGAAACACGTGCTTTCAATGAGTAAGGTGAGTATGGATTAAGATGGCTAGTGATTTTGAGTATGGCGCTTAGTCGGTTAAAACACCACTCACACCCATATCACTTTCTCCCTTAGCATCGGCCACGACCAGTTCAAGAAATCGTATTTCTACTCAAAGGCGAATGTTTCTGCGCATGATCATCGTTGAAGGAGATTACAGGGACCATAATAGAAACTCACGAAATATTATGAGGTTGCGTAATTAAGTGTAGACCTTGGCACTTACCCGCGGGTGAACCTGAAGAACCTAACTAGAACCTGAGGGCGGTTCCATCCGAGGACCGAACCTCATGAGGATCACCCGCGGGTGAACAGGTTAAATAAACATGACAAATAAGTAAAAAACGTGACTTGGGTTAATTATATAAGTTATATAGAAACAGGCTGTAGTCCATTGTAATTATAAACTAAAATCTTATTACTATATAGCCTTACAGAAGGATACTATATGTCTACTTAGTGCATGTTATAGGTTCATCTTTGAATAGGGATTTCAATTATTAGTTATTTACATTATATTGTTACAGAAAAGGCCGACCTCTCAACGCTTTCCCTAGCCCTGGTAACCTCAAGTAAGCTCCGAAGTCCTGACTCTTACCTTTCTCCCAGACAGTCACGTCCAACTAGTATGAAGACTAGTCACGGTCCAAAGGGGTTGAGCTTAAGTGGAGGAAGCAAGGCCAAGATAAAAACGTATTCCTATCCTGTAGAGACGTTCGCACGAGTTAAGTACTGTCAAAGGTATCTCTGAATAATAATACCATCAAGCTCTGGGACCCTACCACGGGCGAGCTGCGTCAGACCCTTGAAGGCCATTCTGGTTGGGTCCAGTCGGTTGTCTTCTCACCAGATAGGAAACAACTAGCGTCCAGCTCTAATGACAAAACTATCAAGCTCTTGAATCCCATCATAGGCGAGCTGCGGCAGACCCTTGGGAGCCATTCTGGTTGGGTATGGTCCAAGGAGCGTGCTGGAATATATATGTTGCATGATCAATGGCTTTGTATTCAGGATAGAAGGATACTTTGGCTACCACAGGCATATTATCCAATTTGCTTTGCTATGAATAATAGAGTTTTTGTTCTCGGTCATGCGTCTGGGAGGGTCTCTTTTATTTCAAGCGCCGAGATTTTTGATTTGAGTCAAAGGAAATTCCTCTACTTGTCTACGAATATATTATCATAAGGATCTCTCCCAGAATCGTCCTCAATTTGATACTCTTTCTATCGTCCCTGATGTCCTTCTTTTTCATCGTTTCAGGGCCGCAGCGTGCGCAGCGCGCGTCTTCGAGTATATAATACGCGCATAAATATGCATAATCTATATATGGCTTAGCCTCACTTGGCATTTAGGGTTCAAGAACAATTTCGAAGAGTATACTTCGGAAACTGAAAGCGAATTTGTCTATATTGGTTCAAGGGTGCAGAGTACCAAGGGCCACTTTCGACATGCAGGAATCCAAATAGAGGAAGATAAATAGCATGCTCTAGCTCAATACATAGATATATATACAGATAGATAATCAGGACTAACAAAGGAAACTAGCTATTCTAGTATTAAATGTCTATTCACCCATCCACAGTACAATCACGGTTCTCAGCCCAATGTTGAATATCTTTGACGAATCGGCGGGCAATTCCCCATACCACACCCCGTTTTTCGAAATAATCAGGGTTATTTAGTTCATCGATCTGGTCCAGGTCTAAACCATTATCAAGGGCTACATCACACGCTTTTTGAAACTCACCCTTCCATGATGCATGTCTAACTTGTGATTATTGCCAATCACAGTATGCTTGAACATTGGCATCACGAAGGCCTGTTATATTTAGTCGCGAAGCATTGGCTGATGATGTGGGCATGCCTTCAGAGGGTGATGATGATGAGATACCCTGCTGTGGGGTCTGGGCGGGAAGGACGTTCGTGATGGTAATGGGTGGGTAGGCAGACTCTGATGCAAGACGGTTATGGCCCTTTTGTCCTTCCAGTCGCCGCCTCTCGGCCCTATATATCTGCTCACGGATCATTCCGGGCACATCTTCATGGGACTCTAATCTCTTCCCACTCTTCACATAGCTGACCAGGCTTAGAATTTCGTCTCTATAGAGTTTGTAGTGTTTCTTCCCATAAGGATCCTGCCAGCAATGCGGCCCTAATTCACATGATCCGGGACAGCGCATTATCGCATAGACGTGTTTCCAGGCCGCAGGTTCTCCGGTCATTTCCTCTTCGGTATTAACCTCTCGGTCAAGCTCTTGAAGCATGCCCTGAGTGGCAGAAGAAGTACCTCGTTTGTCGGTCGGTCTGCGGCTGGCCGTAGAGCCTTGGCTGTCTTCTATGTAGTTGAATGCTATTATTAGCTTCAATTTCTTGCCGGCCTGGAAGTGATGGCCCCAATCACAGAGCTGTTTCTCAATTTCAGGCCAATTAATATCAGTCTTGGGAAATTATCGATCAACTTTGTCAACCCGAGGCACCGTCAACATAATGGACGTGTTGTCTATTACGAGCTTTTTATATAGATATTTAGCGTCTAACTTCTCTCGTAACTTTGGTTGGAGGAAAAGTCTCCAATGAAATCTAGGAGCGAGGACTAAATTTTATTCTATATCTTTAATCATAGTTCTTTTATTAAGAGTAATCTTCCACTCGATCCAATAGTGAATACAAGTAGGTAGATCCTCGTTATACGACTTCCCTTCAACCCAGTCTCTATATTGTAGTAGCGGAAGTTTTTCTATTCGAGAGGAATTCGGTTAGGGAGGAAGGAATTCAGCAGGAGTCGTAGGAGTAGTATCAATATAACTAAAATGCGATGGCGAGGAGGGCGTATGACCGAAGTTTCCAGGGGTCGGTGCAAACTGTGGCGACTCGTCCCATCGCCATGACTCTGCCTTGTACGTGCCATCGTCACGATTAGGGCTGAATAAGTAATTGGACCTCATTGAATAACTTGTGTGGGACTTCTATGGTTAGCAATATCTGGTCAAGGCTTGCCTTGAACCCTACGCTGCCTCAGCAGCTGTTGCTCGCTGACAAACAAGCTACGGGGAATCTGGTCAATAGGACTATTCATGGTTCTCTTCTTTTGCCACATCAGACAAGATCAACTTTATTGTGCGTCTTTTGATGCTTATGGGTGGCAAAGTTAAGATCGCTGAGAAATGAGGATGGGTGGTTGATGCCACATGGCAGCGTCTATGGGAACCTGAGACAGGCGTTCCCTGGCTCATTGGTCACATGATTTCTTGACTGTAGTGAAGTTCCATGATTTTCCATGGAGATCCACGGTCTGTATTAATGATCGGCTTTATGCATGCTTATAAATTAGATATACCTAACATAACCAGCCATATTAACTTTTTAATTGGTCAGGAGTTACTTTACCCCATCGCCACGAGATACCTGGCTTAGCCATTGCCAAGTACAGCAGGATGGTTAGCGTTCTTACTTCAATCGACCAGCTTCCAATGTGGATATCTTACATCTTTTTTGGAGCAGGTTGTTCGGCACCTTGTAACGAGGCATGTTGCTCATACTGTTGACAAGTACACAATGTCGGATACTGTAAAGCTCTTCAGTCAATCTGCCCCTGTGGCAAATCGCTACCTATCGGGCTAGGACCGGAGGTTGCAGTATCGCTACTAGGTGAAGCTATTGGTCGGGGAAGATCTCTTGGGAGTGGCGGTATATTGCAGTAGTCGTACAACTCCAACGGC
>JAPDEQ010000104.1:0-48035 GCA_027569205.1 Aspergillus kassunensis | reverse complement strand
TCCAATCCAATCCAATCCAATCCAATCCAATCCAATCCAATCCAATCCAATCCAATCCAATCCAATCCAATCCAATCCAATCCAATCCAATCCAATCCAATCCAATCCAATCCAATCCAATCCAATCAATCCAAGCAAGTCAAAGACAAGCCCACCGAAAACCCCGAACACAGTTACACCCACCATGGGCGCTCCCACTCAAAAATTAACCGGGCTCCCCTCCCTCCCCCTTCTCGTCCTCTTCGTCTTTTCCCTATTCCTCCTGCCACATCCAACAATTTCTTCTCCAGCGCCTATGCCCAGTTATCAAGGGTATCCCAAGACCACCCAAGCCGCAACTCCAACCCATGACTCCGACTCCGATGACAAGAGCTCTGACACAGCCTGGGAACTCTGGCTATACGACGACGCCAGCTGCAAAAGCCCAGTATCGACATTTAACGGCACAAGCTCAGTAACGTGTCAAGCCATTGACAGCGGAAACTACTATCCCTACAACAGCAGCAAGCGTCAAGACAACGGCAATCATGATACCAGTGGCGGACAAGGGAGTGTGGCATTCGCAGGCAGCGTTTCCGGCTGCACCGTGATCTTATTTAGTGACATTCAGTGCAGCGTCGAGGGAAAGGTTGGTAAGATCAACGGTGATGCGGGGGGTGATAAAGCTGGCGACGGAGAGGGCCAGGTTGATAAGGAAGAGGAAGATGATCATGGGACCAACGTTGTTTGGTGTTTCGCGGCTGAGAAAGAGGCCGATGGTCCCGAGGAACATGACGTTGCTGTTGATGACCATGAAGATGATCATGGTGGGGGATATGATAATGGTGAGGTTCGTCATGATGAAGGTGAAGATGAGGATGAAGATGAGGATGAAGATGAGGATGAAGATGAGGATGAAGATGAGGATGAAGATGAGGATGAAGATGAGGATGAGGATGAGGATGAAGATGAGGATGAGGATGAGGATGAAGATGAGGATGAGGATAAGAAGGCCAAGGATAGCAAGAAGAAGGATACTAAGGATAGAACAAGGGCAAGGGGAACAAGGATAAAATCCAGAAGGACACAGACGAGGGCAAGACTAAACGGGACTTGGATGGGATCGACGATGAGGACGACGATGAGGACGACGATGAGGACGACGATGAGGACGACGATGAGGACGACGATGAGGACGACGATGAGGACGACGATGAGGATGACGATGAGGACGACGATGAGGACGACGATGAGGACGACGATGAGGACGACGATGAGGACGACGATGACAAAATACAAATCCAGGCATTTGCAGTGCTATGCTTCTGAATCCGTTTGATCAAGTTCCTTTCTATTCTTGTTAGTTCTGACAAAAAGCTCCGAGATAACTAGTGATTATTGAATTAAGTGTTTGCGTTCGGTACAATGCTTTTTTCCTCGTATACTACTACTCAACTAGAAGACAGGAAAATAGAGGGTAAGACATAACAAGAGCACGAAAATATGAGAAGACAAAAGAGGGAATCTTGCTGCGCTGCTGAGATTGGAGACAGGTGTCATGGGTAAGTAAAGGCAGGTATAAAAAAAATAGGGCAAAGGGAGGAATTTATGCAGGAGCTTCAGCCACAGCTGTAGACAATTAAAAAGATGCTATCTTTGACCTCGAGCGTGGAAACAACGAATCTTCTTCGGCCGAATTAAGAAAGACATGGAAGGCAAGGAGAGCTGCGAGGGTCCATGGCTCTTCCTTCGCTTCCAATGAAAGTTATTAATGTGAAACAAAGTCGAATGATATTATCCCCATACACAGTTACAACCGCTGTGCCACAAGTTTCATAGCATAGGCACAGACAGTGCGAAAATGGCAAGCCGTTATCCCTGGAAGATGATAAGATTACTGCTCGCCGTTGGCGCTTTCCGCCTGGCTCGCCTCGCGGGCCATACGGGCCTCGATCTCCCTCAGTTGACTCTCGCGAGCCAACAGTTCCTGGCGCTTCTCGGCAATCTCGCGCTGTACCTTCAACTCAATCTCACGGAGCTTCTCTTCCTCGCGGCGGAGCTGTTCTTCCTTCAAGCGGACGGATTGAGTTGCTAGGTCTTCGGGGTTGATAGATGAGTCTTGGCCACTATTACTTGATGGTGTTAGCATATGGCGCCTGACAAAATACGATATGGTATACGCACGAAGCGGTACCATCGACGCTCTTGCTGAGCTTCTCGGTACGGTAGTTTTCGTAAAGGAAATCATGGGTAATTTCCTTCAAATCTGCCAGATGGCTGTGGAGAAGAGCGCTTCGGATGGCCAGGAAATCAGAATGCCGTGGGTTCTCGACCTCGACAACACCCCAAGGGTATTGCCTGGCCCGTACTTTGCGGGAATCAATCTCGACGAAATCATCCGAGCCAACGATAGCGAAAGGCATCAATCCTCGCAGCTCGGCGTTCTCCTCCACAGTATCCTCGTCGTCCTCCTCGATATCGTAGGGGAAATTGTAAACGGGGATGCGGTAGTGCTCAATGTCCTCCATAATGAGCTTTTTCGATTCAGCGAGTTCCGCTGGGGTAAGCGAGTCGGCCTTTCCAATAACGGGAATAACGTTGACGCGTGGCGAGAGGCGCTTCATCAATTCAATGTCCAATTCACGGAGACCGTGGCCGGTAGGTGTGATAAAGTACAAGAGGACATGAACACGGTTATCCCTGAATCGGGGGTTTCGCTTAATTCGTGATTCCTCGGCAAGAATATCGTCGTATTGTCGCTCTAGGTATCCCACAATCTCACCAAAGCTAAGAACAGTCAGCCGGTCGTCACACGTATACAACATTGGTGGTAACCACATGCCTGGCTTCATTGTCAATCTGGTCACCGAAGCCGGGGGTATCAACGATTGTGAGGGAAATCCGGGTGCCCTCGTCGTCCAATTCGAGCTCTAGTGATATAAATCAGCCCGAAACTCCCGCGAGCCCTTTTATAGTGAACATACCGACTGTCACAGGCTTGATGCGAACACCTTCTTCAATGTGAGCGTTGGCGGCATCATCTGCGTCCTTGCCTTCCAAAACTTGCTTCCCACAGAGTGTGTTCACGAAAGTCGTGCGTCCTGCCGTCGCATGGGTCCATTAATTCTCGAACGATTGAAGAGGCTTTGTGGGAGAGTAGGTACGCACCGGTTCCGCTGGCACCGCAGACCATCAAACAGAACTGGATACCCTTCTTGACATTCTTCTTGCGGCGGAGCTTGATCTAAAGGTTGGCGCAACGATGATTAGTCCAAGACATCCCAACCAGTTTCGGGGGTCAATCGAGGGGGTTGCAAACGCGAGCCGCCATTCAAAACAAGCGACAATTGAAGCAGGTAGAATGAAGTAGGGAAGGTGGATTGTCTTCTTGAAGCAGTGAGGCCAGAAAGGGGACGTGAACATACCGGGTTGTAGGCGGAAGACATGATGGGGTGAGAAAGGAGAAGAGGCAGTAAAGAAGAGAAAGTTGAAGGCGATTAGGAATTGAGGGTTTAAGAAGGTTGATAGCCAGTGCAAGAGGCAAGAGATGAAGCAGAAGGGGAAATGAGAGAGAATGGACTGCTGGACTCCTGAAGTCGAGTTGGAACCAGCAGAGAGGCAGAGACGGAGAGACGAGAGACTTGACTGACCTGGCAGTTTAGGGGGGAAGGCGCCCTATTCGGGTTTAGCCTGTCTGGCTGCTGTATTCAATACGCCCCTCGTACACCACTGATTCCCCCTTTCTCCCCAGAGCTCCCACGTGTCCAGTCATATCAGTTACTGCTCCTCCAGAGTTCTCTGTCCTGTAATATTGTTTGGTAATCTCAATACAATGGTGCTCATATGGGACTCTTGAGACCTGTGTATCCAAGCAGTGCTACATGAAAAGAAAGACTACGTAGCAACAATTGACATATGGATTGAGGCAGAATAAGGCCAACCTGAACGGCCAGAGACTCAAATGTTGGAGTTCACCAAGTGAAAGCTTGACCCGGGGTGAGACGTTCCAAGAATCCCTCAAGCTCACATCCAAATACGTTGCTTGAGAAGAAGTTGAGATACCCGTGAACAGTGGACACTGGTATGATCATGGGCTAGCTGCACAGTGTATCGTTTGATCTCTCTATGTCGAAGTAAGCCCTATAAAGCCTTTCCGAGTCTCCAGCATCCGTTCAAACGAGATTGGTCTTATTTTCAGGGGTAAATAATTTGGGGAGCCAAAGAGTGCTTGGGTCGAAGTTCTCTCCACGGCCGTGGGCCGTTGCGGGTCGCTAAGCTGCGATTTGATACGTCCACAATTGCATACCCTGGATGTTCGAGCTGAGGCTGCTGCGAAGTATGAACGACTGTCGAGCCTCAAAGTCAACATTAACAGCATCCAGCGTGATGATATCTTGCGGAAGCTCTGATCTTATTATCTTCATAAGCCTGATTACGCCTTAGTTTCCTACTGCTGTGGAAGTAGATACTGCGGGCCTTGCACGAAGTAACAACTCAGCCTCGGCAGTCAGGTGAGTGACCTCGAGGTCGTGTGATAAGAGCCATGGTGCATGGATATTCATTCATCGGCGCGACTTAATCAATACACTCATGCAACAGTTATTTTTTTGATGTGAATCAAATACCTTATCAACTTGCTCCGGCTACCCTGGTCCAAGTGTGACTGGCCAGAACTGGTTAGTACGAGTAACTAAGATGGTATACATTTCTCGATGAGGTCAGCGGAACTGTCGATCTTCCCAGCTCCTCGTACCAATCTCCAGCTTTCTTTTGACCTGCATACAGCTTCAATACTACTAAGACTTGATACCAGTCCTTCTGGCTCCCAAGATGGATACCCGTCAAATTATTGACGAGTCTGTCGGTCCGTATTCCTTATCGACAACCTTCAACAATGACAACTCCTGCTTTTCTGTTGGCCTGGATTCTGGATTCTGCAGTAAGTCGAGCTACATATATATGTGCGAACCATTGCTGAGTGTATGAAGTTTTCAACGCCAATCCATGTGAACTCAAGGTTTCAAGGGGTATGTTTTCGATCGTCATCATATCCCGTAGTTTGGATCAAATCACTGACCAGAACAATCTAGATTTCAACGCTGGGGTAGGCGTCGCCGTTATGCTCGGCCATACAAATTACTTAGCCATCATTGGCGGCGGACGACAACCGAAGTTTCCTCAAAATAAGGTGCGCCGAGTCAAATAGAGCTTTCAATAGCTACTAAACCAATATCTATAGCTAGTTATCTGGGACGATGTCAAGCAAAAAGTTGCGCTCGCCCTCGAATTCCGCACTTCCGTCCTCGGCGTCCGATTATCGAAAACGCGCATAGTCGTCGCCTTGCTCAACAGTGTCCAGACGTTCGCCTTTTCAAACCCACCAAAAAAGCTTTTGTCCTTCGAGACGACGGATAACCCTCTGGGGCTGGTATGCTTGGGTCGGGATTTGCTGGCGTTCCCCGGGCGATCTCCCGGGCAGGTCCAGCTGGTAGAGCTGGGGACGGGAAATGTCAGCATTATTCCCGCTCACAGTACACCACTACGTGCTATGACCTTAAGTCCAGATGGAGAGGTGCTCGCCACGGCCAGCGAAGCGGTAGATTTATCGTTCCACAACTGTGGAGTATAGACAGACAGCTGACATGACGTTAGGGTACTCTGGTACGGATATTTGCTACGAGCAACTGCGCAAAGATGGCTGAACTCCGACGGGGAGTAGATCATGCCGTTATATTCTCACTTGCCATTTCCCCTTCAAATAACTTGATCGCCGTGACATCGGACAAGTCTACCTTACATGTGTTTGACCTTCCCCATCCACGCAGCGTTCCATACCGTAACCAGGCAGCATCAACATCCGACGAGAGGATAAACCAAAAGTGGGGCTTCCTCGGAAAGATACCCTTACTCCCCAGAGTGTTTTCAGATGTCTATTCCTTCGCAAGCGCACACTTCGAGATCGGCGATGAGGCGCCAAACTCAGCATATGTTCCACCTCTGGGTACTTCAATAGGGCGACCTGTGAAGGGCGTAATAGGCTGGTCCGACGATAATACCATACTAGTCATTGGCTCGGGCAGGGGTGGGAGATGGGAGAGATTCGTCATCGGGGAAGGCGAAGAGGGTAGGCGATATTGCGTAAGAGAAGGTTGGAAAAGATATCTGGGCGGCGGCTGAAGGGACGTTGGCGGGCTTTCAGGTGGCCTGCACATACTTCCGTACGACCAGGCAAACACTATCCAGCAGCAACATTTACCAGCACCACACCTGCCCGCAGCAAGGCTTCCAAAAGATACAGAGCTCCGACAACCGACGTGCATCTTGGTCGCCGGACAGCTCCTGTAGCTGCGTTCCGTTGATATACTTGAAAGACTCATGATTCAGTCCGACAACAAGTACAATACACAACCATGATTTGCATAGCATTAGTTGGTTAGCATTTTGGTATAAGAATTTTATCGACGACGATCATGTCTGTCTCGATCCCGTCGATCTCTAGGTGATCGAGAACGCTCCGGAGTCCTGTCTCTGTAGGACCTCTCTCTTCTAGACCGCTCCTTGTAGTCCCGGCTGCTTTTCTCTCTTGATCGCGAACGATCCTCTTCACGACGGTGACGGCGGTGATGGTGACGGGAGTGACGACTTGACCTCTCGCGGCTGGATTCACGCCGTCGCGAAGCCTTCTGTTTCTTTGTTTCCCTTTCCAGCGCTTGAGTCATTTCTTCTCGCTTCTCCTCAATGAGAAATTCCTTCATGGGGTCCTCGTCATCGTGATTCCGTATCAACTCCTCCAGCTCAATTTCCTCTTTAAGAAGCGGGCGTCTGCGCGGTTCACGGTCCCCATCTTCACCTCCCCCTCTCTTCCTCCGCCTTCCTCCCTCATCGTCGGTATCCCCTCCAACCTCCTTATCAACCGCGTCGCCCATTAACTTGGCAACGTTATTCGTATCCTCTTCGTCATCGCGTTTCTTGTATCTCGTATGGTCGACGCGCAGTATCCTGCCGAGCACAGTCGCTCCGCCCAGGTTATCAACAGCTAAATCCGTACTGCGCTGATCCTCATATTTCAAGAAAGCAAATCCGCGGCTCTTTCCAGTTTCCTTGTCACGAACGAGATTAACATGCACGGGCTCGCCGTACTGAGAGAAAATCGTTACAATGTCGCCTTCGGAAAGATCAAATGGAAGACCGCCTATATAGACGTAGGCTGTATCACGATAATCGGCGTGCCAGGAAGCTTCTGGTGGACTAAAAATTGGTCAGAGTTAGCGACGCGCAGTGAGAATGTGTAGAGAATGTACGCACATGGCATGCTCTAGCTCGCGCTTGTTCAGTGCTTGAACCTGCCGTATATTGTTCATCTCTCTGCAAGGATGATTGAGATGTTGACGTATGGAGTGTGCCGACTTGTATTCAGTTCCGGAGCTTGAATCAAAGCGATCTGAAATCGAGGCTCACGTGACCTATCCGTCCCGAAGGAGATATTTGGGGATAGAGCGTGTTGTGGATCCAGGGGAGAACATAGAACAACACCCTGACAATATGCTGAATATTTTGAGTTTAATGTCACGAACTGCAAGACACTGCGAACTCTAAACTGCACAAAGAAATTACGCTCACATAACACTGGTCTTTGAACGCCCCAAGCTGATAATCCCCGACACGTCCCCTGACCTCCGCTTCCGCTTTCTCTCACGACCTTCACCACTTTTCTCTCAGCTTGCGAACGCGTCATTCTTGTCGGGATTCTGAGTCCGCTGTCTGGGGATAGCTTGGAATGGTCTGCGCCGGCTGAGCATGGTCGGTATTGGACAGACAATGCCCACATCAAGTCAGGATACGGCGAAGAGGTCCAGCATGGGAAATAACAGTCGGCCGTCTAGCAAAGATGGACCCAAGAAGAATATCTGGTCTTCTATGCTGGATAGTGCTGCGACTGCGAAGCGCTTGCCTGAGAAGAACCTTCTGATCCTTGGTGCGGATGCTCTCGTTCAGCTTAATCCCGACCATAGCTAATATGCCGATTTCTCCAGGGGGCACACCCGAAAGCCAGAAGGAATTCTTAGAAACGATGGCCGCAGATACATCAGATCCCAATATATCAACCGAGAAGCGGAAAGTCAAACTTCCGCCAGTTGCCAACCAGTTCGCTCTAGGATATACATATTTAGATGTGTTGGATGCGGACCAAGAAGGTAGACAGGCCCAAAACTGACAAATTTGTGATATCAAATGCTGAGACCTTGTTTTACAGATACATTGGCGCGCGTCTCCGCATACCTCCTTTCCGAGCCCTCTTTATCCTTCGCACCCCTCATTAAACCGCTTTTGACACCGCAATCCATCCCGGAAACCGTGGTCGTGATACTCCTAGACTGGTCTGATCCCTGGACGTGGGTAAGGCGATTAAGAGAATGGGTTCGTCTATTACGCCATATCCTAGTCTCACTTGACGACGAGACCAAGATCGCGATGGAAGAGAATATGACGCTGTGGCGGGAACATAAAAAGATGGACGCGGTTTCAACGGGGTCACAAGTACCTAACTCTGGGAAATCGGCTACATTACCTCCAGGACCTGGCGAGTGGGATGAACCGCTAGGCGTTCCTCTGTGTGTTGTGTGCCAAGGGGTGGGTGATATTTTCAACTCCAGAAGAAAGGCAACCGCTAATGTTTCTGTGGTTTGACAGGCTGATAAGATCGAGAAACTCGAGCGCGACCATGGCTGGCAGGAGGATGATTTCGATTTCATTGCTCAATTCGTCAGGACATTACTCGTGAAACGTACGATCCCCATACCTAGGCCCGGAACAGCTCTAATTGATTGCAGATGGCGCGGGTTTCATATACACCCACCCGTTCCTTGCAAACACCCTTCAAAGTCTAATACACTCAACCCTCGGAATACATTCCCTCTTAAAGAGGCAAGTTTTCAAAGCCAATGTGATTGATCGCGATAAGATATTAGTCCCCCCTGACTGGGACTCCTGGGCAAAGATTCGAATTCTCCGGGTTGGGTTCGACTTAGAGGGTATGTCGACCGCATGGTCCATCGAGATTCAGGATCCGCCGGAGCCCCTCACGAACGGTTACGACGAACCTTCAAACGACGACTCCGAAGCGGAGGATGGAACAAGCGCAGTAGCGGTCTACGAAAAGAAAATCCAAGACCCCAAGCGAGATACCTCATTGGCACAAGCAGGAAGCCAACATGGCAAGAATAAGATCGAAGTGGATACGTCCGACATGCAAGGCTTCCTCGCCAAACAACTAGAGGTCCTGGATCAACTGAAGATTGAGGATGAAAAGGAACGGGCGACAAAGAAGGGGAATCAGCCAGAGGCAGCCCCTATAGAAAATACCCCGGATGCTAATGTCAACGATCACATTGGGCCGGTCCAATTCAACATGGGTGGAATCCAAGTTGACGCTGATGATATGCTGCGGAAGCTAAAGGTAGCCACTTTCACCCCCTCCTCTTTGCAAACTTTATTAACCACCGCCAATAATAGGAACGAGAAGCCAATCGGTCGCAACGGAAAGAACCCGTCTCAACACCAGGCGACGAGAAAGCACATAATCAAGCACTCGCGAATTTCTTCGCAGGCCTAGTCAAAAAGCCCGGGGGAAGTCCTCGCGGAGGCCCCTCGGTATAATCACCCTTAGCATTTAAATAGATCAGTCCCCTCTTGACCTTGCTCATTTCGTTTCCCTACATATGTTTGAATGTATGTACGTCGGAGTTTGGACCATATTCCATATTTCCTGGCTTTTCTGCTTTGGATAGCCGCTGAACTTGCCATATATTTGGGTTAGGAGTTGCTGGCACATTACCCTCGTTCAGTGCATTACACCTACGCATTTCTGTTTCCTTTTGATTATGGGTTAGCGTAGATACCTTTTCTAGTACATTATCATGGGAAGGGTGAATGCTATGTGATATAGGACTGTTTTTGTCTCAGTGTCATCTCCATTGAGTAATCATAATCTTTGAAGCTGTTCTCTTTATTCTCGACTGTTTGAGTAGGTAGAATACTGTGCCTACGCGTTGTGAGACTTTTGGTGTGAGCTATACCACCACCGGCCGAAATATATAACTTTTCTTAGCTCCGGTTCTTTCAATTTCTATATAATAAAACAACAACGAAGAACATGCTATATCTCATCTCCAATTGAACCAACCTCATCCCCATATAATTAGCACCTTAGAGAAGCCAATCTACCAATTCTCCCAAACTGCATCTGGCAACACAGTCCGCATAATGGCCCAATGCTCCAGCGCGCCACGATCCTGATACTTATGCAACCTGCCGACCTCTTTCGCGGTCAAAAATTTTCGACCGCCAGCCTCAACGTTCTCAAACCGTTCCTTATCAATCTCGTGTTTTGGTACTAAGTACCTCGATCGGAACCGACTGCCTAGGTAATCAGCCGGGACGGGCTCGCGGAATGTCAGACCCGTTGAGGAAGGGGGCGTCTTTGTGCAGAAGATGACCATGTTTGTGAAGTCCGGTCCGACTTCCGAGGTTGCTTCTTCGCGGAAGAGGCGGCAGGTTGGGAAGATTGCGGTGATTGTGCGGACCGTTAGGGAGGTTGGGTAGAGGGTCAAGTCACCCGCGTAGTTCTGGTTGTTGTTAGATTTGTTGCGTTTGTTATGCGGCTGGAATTGAATTGGGATGGGTTAATTGGGAAGGGGGTGAAGGGACGTACAAGAGCGATAACACCATCATCTTTGAGCAGAGCATAAAGCCCACTGATAAATTCATACGTGAAAAGTTCGACAGGCTCGGCACCGCCGGTGAAAACATCGTGGACTATGTAGTCGTATTGTGTTGTTGCGGAGTCCTGGGTGCGCTTGACGAAGGTGCGTGCGTCTTCGATGACTGAGGTGTGGTTCGACGGGAGACCGAAGTACTGCTCTGCGAATTTATGAACGACCGGGTCGATTTCGACGATTGTAGTGTCAATGCCGTGAGCCATTAAGGCCCCAGGGGTGGTGCCAATTCCAAGCCCGCTGAGTTCATGTGTTAGTGAGTATTGTGTGGGTTGTTGATGCAGAGGCTTACATGACGAGTGCTTTGCTGTCCGCGTCTGTGCGTGGTCCGCCATGGGCCGTCTCAACGAGGCGGACAGCCTCAAGCATAGCAAAGACGGCGTAGATAGGGTCTTTGACAGTTGGAGGAGAGTAGTTAGGGCGGCTTTTGATCCATTGGCCACCGAGGAGGCTGTGGTCGCACCTCATGACCCGGAAGCCGTCCTCAAGGTTGTCTAGGACAGAGATGTAGCCCGTGTTTGAGTCCTGGCGGGAAACAAGGGCATATCCTTCGTCGGCGATGGCGGAGTTTAGAGAGGTCGTTGTGTATCCCACTGGGAGGTGCACATTGGATGTCAAGGAGAAGAGAATGGATGGGATAGCTAGGAGGAGGAACTTGGATGGAACGGCCGCGGCATAAAGAAGTCCAATCAGAATCTGAAGGCCTGCACGGCTGAGGAAGACAGTTGACCCGATGAACCGGGAAAGGAATGCCTTGATCAAGTGCTCGCCTGCAGAATAGACGGCATAGGAACCAAGCAGCGGAATATGCTCGGCGACCAGATCACCATGGCGATTAAGATCCAAGCCGGACTGCACCAATTTACCAGCGCAGGCCACGGAGAGCAGCACCAAGGGGTATAGGGTAAAGACTGCCGTAACGACAGGCCCGGTAGGGTTTCCAAGGGCCGAGCTTTGCTGGGACACAAAGTGCTGGACAATGGGTAGCCAGGAAGCTAGCACCGGGACTAGATACACAGCCTTGCGGCCAGACAGGCGATGGATGATATCCTTTCCAAACCACCCAGCTGCACCTGCGAATCCGACTCCATAGCCGTGGAAGATATGGGACGGGGTCGAGCCATAGACGGGAGCCAGGGTCAACAGAAAGACATACGAATAGAACGCAGCAAACACCAGCAGGGCCACGCCGGCTGTCAGCTGCTTGGTAGAATCGCGCTGGTAAATGCTCCTAAACGACGCCATTTTCAGGTTTGAATGCGCAGAGTATCTATGAACAGGTGTTAGTTTTGATCAAGTTGACATTATGACAGCTATCGCCAAGCACTAGGGCGATATTTGAAACGAATTAGAGACGATTTACATCTTTTTTTCAAGTCAAGAAGCGACCGACCATGCTTCAGCCAATGATATTGAGTTTTTAATAAATGTGAAATTGTTTCGATGATTTGAGGTGGTGACGAGCAGCAAATTTGCCGCCCGCTTCCGATGAACTTCAACTTCCTCATTCCATCTCCGGTCAGACAGACTACCACCGCGATAATGCCTCTCTTTCCAATGGGCACCGGCATTGAAAATGATTCAGACTCCGTCCACAAAGATGACGCGCCTACAATGTCCCCCGTGATGCGAATTAAAAATCGTCGCAAACGCTATCTAGACAGCCACCCAGAGTATTTCTCTGCGGACCTCGAGCTAGCCGGTCCGCTCGTTCTATCTCATCTTCTTCCTGGCTGATCGCGCTTCATTAATACAGCCAGATTTCTATGTAGAGAAGAGCTAATACCCACCCCACCGCAGACCCCTTACTCTATGATCGCCTAATCCGACGATTCCAAACCCCAGCAGAGCGCGAAGCTGAGGGCCGCGCGAAGGGCTTCTCCGGTGTCCTACAGGCAGATTTGATCCGGTCAGAAGCGAAGTTTGACGCGCTGAACCAACCCGATCCGCACTCGATGTTCAGTTATGCTCGTGGTCCGAACGGGGAAATCCTTGCGGAGGATCGCGATGAGATACCGCTGAGTAAAGAAGAAGGGGAGAAGACGTGGAGGTGGGAGATGACGATCCGGTTCCTGAACGGCGAGGATGGGGATTTTGACTATACTGTTGTTGACGGGAATGAGGAATATGATGATTTAAATGAGGAGCAGGAGCGGTATTTTGATGATGAAGAGCCGGAGTGGATGGTCGAGAATGAGGATACTGCGGCAGACGGGGAGAGGGGTGAGATGAGGCCGCGTTTACAGGGGGAGACTGGGGTTCAGGATTTCTAGTCGCTTCTCTGCGTTTGGTATGCTATACAACTCGCACGAAGAACTGGCTTGACTTGATCCATCTGTGAACAGTCCTCTTGCGAACAAAACCTGTCCCTCATCGGCCGATTTCCGGATACCACACTTTACGCCAGTCAACTCTGCCCAAGAACCAGACTACATGAGACTTCTTAGGTAGCGCCGTGAGCCTGAGAAGGCTTGCGAGAGCGTACCACCTAACTCATTTCCCCTGACTGACGTCCACTGCCATGACAACAATCAATGTCTGTCTTGAGGGTAGGACGCACGGTCATAAGCCACCGGTGAGCTACTCAGGAGAAAGTTGACGCTCTCCCTTCTCTCATTCCATGCTGTTTGTACCAAAAATGAACCTCAAAAGGAAAGTGCCGGTAGCGACCAGCTCCAAGAAGCTGAATGTGCACCCATCTACCTGCGTCGAACACTGGATCTGTGGATTCACGCAACACCAGCAGGCGAAAAACTGCTCGCTTATCAACAGCGAATATCGATAAGAATATCCAATCTAAGATCTATACATGCTCTTATATAGCTGTAGGTTATGCTGTGTACGACTATATAATGATACGCCGAGAGCCATCCACTCCATATCCAAGACAATTTACCCACGCTAGTGCCCCCCAAGCAGCTTAACAGCCGTCTCCCTAAGTTTAAACTTCTGAATCTTCCCACTCGCCGTCTTTGGAAACGAATCCGTCGGCTCCAAAAAGAATATATACTTCGGCACTATAACCATATCAGCCAAACTAATCTTGAAGAAAGGTTTCCGGAAATAAAAGAGTAACTCACCAAGATGCCCACTTAACTTCTCCCTAACAAACTCCTTAATATCCTCCCCCATCACCGCCTCATCCGCCTCAACCTGAGCCCGGGCCCGAACCTCACCCTGCTTCTCCTTACAAATAACAAACGCCGCCACAACCTCGCCATATCGCTCATCAGGCACACCCACGACAGAAACATCCGCAATACCAGGGAACGTCAACAAACAGTTTTCGATTTCCAGCGGGTGGATGTTCTCCCCGCCGCGGATGATCAGGTCCTTGATGCGCCCTGTTATGCTGACGTAGCCGTCTGGGGAAAGGGTTGCTTCGTCGCCGGTCTAGCACATTATTAGTTGATTGACTACGGTATAGAACTGAGAAGAGGATGGATAGAGGTAAACTCACATGCATCCAAACCTTCCCATCTCTATCAGGCAGCATGACCAGCGCTGTTTTATCCGGATCCCCCCAGTACTCCTTCATCAACAGATACCCACTAACAGCCAACTCCCCGCGCGTATTCACAGGAAGGATATCATTATGGTTAGACGGATCAACAACCTTCGCCTCAACATGCGGCATAAGCCGTCCAACTGTATTAATGCGCTTCTCAATCGGATCATCCGTTGTCGTCATAGCCGAAACAGGACTTGTCTCAGTCATTCCATAACATATAGTTAATTCTGTGAGATTCAACACTTTGTGTAATTTCTTCATTAGTTCTGCAGGGATGCTGCTCCCGGCTGCGATCCCCGTGCGGAGATGCTGGAATCCCTCGTGGGAGATCTCGCCAGATTCAAGGAGACCTAGTTCCTCGAGGAACATGGTTGGGACGCCGTAGAGGGCTGTGCAGGTTTCTTCTTGCACGGCGC
Organism: Aspergillus kassunensis; assembly: GCA_027569205.1. Taxonomy (NCBI): domain Eukaryota; kingdom Fungi; phylum Ascomycota; class Eurotiomycetes; order Eurotiales; family Aspergillaceae; genus Aspergillus; species Aspergillus kassunensis. The sequence goes on along the minus strand of JAPDEQ010000104.1, from coordinate 33,354 downwards.
GGAGAGTGGCGCGGGCGTTGAAGGCTTCGGTTGGGAAGACAATCGCGGAGCCGTGCGTAGCTGTTGCCATATAGCCGAGGACCGAGCCGAAGCAGTGGAAGAGGGGTGGAGGGCAGCAGACGATGTCTGTGGCAGAGAGGCGCATTCTGTCGCCGATTTGGGCGCCGTTGTTGAGGATTGAGCGGTGGGAGAGGCAGGCTGCTTTGGGCATTGCGGTGGTGCCGGAGGTGAATTGAATGTTTACGATTTCGGTAGGAGAGAGGGGTTGGGCGAGGATTATGGGGTTGCTGTCTGCTGGGATAGAGGAGAGGACTGAGGAGTATGGGGTTAGGGCCTTGAGGGCCGTTGTGTTGACGCGGCCGGAGGAGTTGTCGACGAGGAGTATGTTCTGGAGGGTGGGGACTACGCGGGATGAGAGCTTTGAGGGGCTGCTGCTGAGGTCTTGGACGAGGTGTTTGATGAGCGGGATGTTGCTTCGTGGTTGTTTCCGGGGGAGGTTTGACTCGGTGCTGATTATCATATGGCTTGTTCCGAGGTGTTTTAGGGCTGCGACCACTTGGGTAGCGTTGAATGACGGGTTGATTGGAACCTGAATAGTTGTGTTAGATATACCTCAGCAGAGAAAAACCTGAGAGCGATGTACTCACCAAAATAGCCCCAAGTTTGAACAGAGCATAAGTCACCTATACTTGTAAGTTTTCTCCCAGCAACAGTCGGATCGATCACGTACAGTAGCATGCTCCATCGAGTTTCCTAACATGACTGCAACACGATCTCCTTTCCGCACTCCGACGGACTCCAATCCACGCGCGAGAGCATTGCTCTTAGCATCAAGGCCAATGTAGGTCACCCTGTCGTTCTGGTGCTTGGAAATGACGCTATGTACGTCAGCTTGAGTGCACGGGGAGATATAAGGCCTGACTAGAGAACCAAGGCACTCACGCTGTCCTATCGCCATAGTCTCTAACAATCTTAGAAAAATGCTCCCCAATTGTGGATTCAAGTAGAGGAGGCTAATCGGCCTGCAGGTTAGCGACACCCGTCTCTTTTAGAGGTGTTATGCTTTGACATATGCGTACCTCGGTGGGACCACGAGAATGGCTGTGGGTGAGAAGACCCCGTTGAGAAAGTGAAACGGTCCGCGAAAGAGGTCCAACACATCCAATTCTCAAGGCCCTTCCGCGGAGTGGACCACTGGGGCAGAACATGGCTGAGAAACGCATCTATGTAATTGCTTGACCGTTTGTCTCATGGTTTGACATTCGATCACCGCTCGCAATTGGCCCTGGGTCTGTGTTGCAAGGGGTGGATATACTCCGTGGTTCGATTTTTCAGGTTATGTAGGTAGTAGATACGAACCTTGAGGCGAAATAGTCAGTCAGTTGCCGTTTGACAGTATAGTAACAGGTCTGGGTACTAGATCTTACCGATAGATATATAGAAGGGTGTTAGGAGAGAGAAGTAGAGCGACAGCTCAAGAGGACGAATTGCGGGGAATCCCCTCACTTACCGAAATGCGGGGTTCAGATCGTCCTTCAAGTTCCTATCTTCATCCAGTCTTCCTCCAATTGATTCACGGAAGCCGTGTATTTCTTATTGAGTCTACGCGCTTGGTCATATATCCTACTCACTAAGGGGGCTGTGTTGCCGATTTGGTGCGCACCTTCCTCCCATACAGCTTGAGCAAAACCGAGAACTTGAATATTGACTGCTACTAACTATGGCTATTTCTTCTTAGTACTAACGCAATTGGCCTCTCCACACATACATTTCCGCTCAGCCCAATACCCAGGCCCATAATTAATCGTAATATCCTCAAACGCAGCAATGTCGCGAGCTGCCTCCACCGTCATCATCGTCCTCTTCCCTATAGTTCTCGCAGCGAACTCCGTCGAAGAATTACACGAATGCGCTATATACCGAGTCCAGTTCCCATAGTAGCGCGGCGAGATGGTAGCGATATCCTCTTCCGGCTCGCCTTTTGTTGTGTGAGAAAGCGCATAAACTTCATCGTCGTCCCATTCTGCCGGGCATATCTCGCCGATGAACTGGCCAAGCATGTCACCTTTTTTGAAAGACGTTAAGGCACGCACGCCTGTTCCTGTTATCGGCCGCTCGACTAGCTCTACGAGACACGCCGCTGAAAAGTCAAGCTCGCAGTCGCAGATCTCGGCAGAGCGGCAGATGTTGCATCTCCCGTCGCTTGGTGTGCGGAGGGTTGGGTCTTTGGGTTCGTCTTCGTCCCATTTTTTGGGGTCTAGGACGGGCTCGCTGATATGGATCTGTGGCTGACCTTCGAACCAGGGTCTTCGGATTGTGTTGTTGATGGAGTGAACAATGTGGTGTGGGTGCTCTTCGGACATGGTACGCGCTGGTCGGAGTTCAGCGTCAAGCTTGGGTACCCCGATATTCGCGTACTTGATTAGCTGCCCCCGCCAATCTAGATCGCGAGAACGAGCAAAGACCTCGAGGCTTCTTTGATTCGCTTTGATCTTTTGCAATAGCTCGTTCCAGAGTACTACATGGCGAAACTCTCGACAGGCCCGTCGGAAACCCTCTGCTAGCATACAGATAGAGAGCATCTTCCATCCGAGCTCTTCGACGAACTCCTTCAAGCGTCGAAGCAATCCTCTCGGGTCGGAGTGGTATGTTGCTGGATCGAGTATATGGCCGACGGTCCTATCCAGGAGCGAGGCGCTTTCTCGAAATTGTAACCTGTAGTGGGCTACAAGTTCAGCCTTGGACTCTAATCTAACGCTGCTGCGCAGGATACAGGCGTAGTTTATATCGTAGTATATGGACGCAAGGGTTTCGGTCGCTAGATCGATGATTTTCGTTTGCATTTCAGGGGGAAAGTCATCGAGAGATGCGGGTTTAGGTGCTTGTTTGGATCTCTTGTTGACATGAGTTTCGGGGTCATAGTCGCGTTTGCGTTTTCGCTGTCGCAGCGATCTCCATAGTTCGCCGAACGAGTATAAAGATGGTAGATGTCTAGACATAGTGATTTCTAGATGAGGTGTGGTTGTAGAACTGTATAGAAGGTGGGTATGAGGCGTCTCAACTCAGAAAATGGAAACGGAGAAGAGGCGACACTTGAATGTTAACCTTTCATCCAAACCATGCCTATTAATAGTAGTTGCACTCATTGTTGTCTCTCTTTGTTGACTTTTGGTCTCTTCGAGGACCAGCACTTTTTGTTCGCATATTTGTTCCTGAGGTTTCATGTATGATTAACTATGGGCGCTTTGTTCACTCACGATTTCCCTTGTTCACGGACTGTTGTATGACCACTAGGGATCGCTTTCCTGCTAGGAAGACACAAGGTCGACGTGAACAAAATCATCATAATCTGGGAAATACCATCCGTGTCTGAGTTCTCGCCCACCAATCTACGGTGGGTAGAAGTAAGTCTTGATCGAATATTCAAGAGAATTTCCCCTGTACGGCAAAAGCCAAGCCAGATACCAATGGCCCCAAGCAAGGGTAGATGTCAGGTTGACATAGTTATCTGACGACGGGGTAAGACCAGACCCTCTAAAGCTCAAACTTTTCCAGCCAGACAACTCTCAATAGTGAAATAGGCCAATAAAGATGACGCGCGGAGACTCGAGGTTAAATGTTGCTAGAAGTGAGGGTCCTACTAAAGTTGGTCGACTACCGAGTACTTGGGTAAGCGCTGGCACTAGAAGCGCAGCCAGTAAATGTACAACAAGTAACCCCTGCAGGTGTCGTGGACAGGTAGATATTTATAAACTTCGCAGATAACTAGTATGCAGGTCCTCTGCAGGTAGTCGCGCTGCCAGAGCGCCTAGGGCCATTCATGGCCGGGATATCCCTCCCAGGTTTGATCGGAGACGAACAGCGCGCAGGGGTACAGAGCGAGACCACATATGACTCGTTTGGTCATCTTGCTGGTATTCGGAGAAAAGCAAATTGATTTAGAGCCAATGTATTTGCTTGACAACGCAAGGGGTTAGGGCACAGCATAAGTTGACGCTGATATGGTTTGCGCAGTAAGACTTTGCCGATCATGACTGAGGTTCAGATTTATCTAGTCATCTGGAGTGATTAAAAAGCATGAAACAAAGTTTTAGGACGTAGAACAGGGCTTGTTGCTCTTACTAAGTTTGTCAAGGAATCGGGTATTGTCCTGGTTGGCGTACTCCGAATAGGTATGCATCTCCGCGATGTCTAGTCTGAGGCCGCGATCAGGCTGACAGACTTGGTTGGTATCGCATTAGTGTCAGTACCTTGTCTTTCCCGTTTCTTGGACCTATTTCAGACATCCTGTAATCTCAGCATCCAGGAGTCTCAGAATCCAGGAGTGAAAAGTGAAACCAACATACCATAAGATCTGTCAGGCGGTGCGACAACACTCTTAAGAAACCGACCATCCAAAATAGAAAATCTACTTTTACACTGTATGCACTTCCTAGCGATGTTTAAAACTCGACGTATATATCGTTTCATCACAACCAGTATTTTCTGGTTGTCGGAAACCAACATCTTCCATGCTATCGTCGCGTGGGATTGGCGGTAATCCCTGTAGGGTAGGGAGATATTGCGGCACGGTTCGTACCTTAGCCTGGGGAGGGGTCAGGATCACCGTGTATATTTCCCACTGTAGCTTATCTTATGCACGCCTACATAGTATAATAGGATGTCAGCGAGTCAGAAAATGTGGATATTATTAGCACGAAGGGGTCAATCTGTTGTTTAGTGTCGACTTCGCGGTTTCGACCCGTGACGTTAGTAGGGTTCCTGCTCCTACAGTGTTTGAGAATGCGGGTGGACCGGTCTTTCGGATATTCGGGCTTTTTCTCCATGTTTATTTGAGTGGATAGATGATCCCACTATACGGAAGGGCTCGTTCCCATGTTTAATAATTGCGGTGAAACAGAGCCGTTTACTACGCAGCCAGGGTCTCAGACTGCTGTAGCACGAACCACTTGAGCCTGCCTTGAGTTGCAACGGTCGTGGTGGCTGAGCACCAGTAGAACGAGGTCTATCTTTTGGGCGTGAGACTGAACGAGGCTGTGAGAGTTCGGGCTCTTGTTAGTCGCTTATCGCTCGTTCGTAGTATGCAGCCTCCCCTGGTATGGTGGGGGCCGGTACAGTTGTCTCGTAAATACTGGAGTAGAGGATCCTGGTCATTTCCAGCCTTTGGCGTGGCTTGCAGTTAGAATTGTGCGGAATGTTATCCTGTGTAAGATGCTTTTCTTTGTGTCGGACCGATCTGCAGTAGATAAATAGGGGCGGCATTCCCTTTTATGAATGTCATGTCAGCACAAGAAGCAGTAGAGTTGCGCTGCAGTTGCTCTAGCTAGTTGGTTCAAAATGAATATCTTTGTATTTTCTGGTCTTTTGTTGTCTTCGGTTGTTGTTCAGGCTAAAAGTCCTAGCTTGAATCACCGTTATCCCGGGTTGAGTTTCCCTGAACCACGGCGTCTTTCTGCAGCAACATTGTCCTCAAAGCTCAAAGCTCGAAGGGAATTTCCAATTGCATCGCCCGAACGAAAGGCAAGTTTTGATTACCTTGCCGACGCCGAGGTCGAAGAATCAGTCTTGTCGACAACATTGGATGTCCAGTCGCAATGGCCAATCCTTGCCTTGGAGGACTTTGATGCCAGTATGGACAGTGTCTCTTGTACGAATTCACAGATACAATTGACCTTTGCATCGGCTGTCGCGGAGAAGAGTTTCAATGAGGTAATTGGAACATTATCTGAGTTCTTGGTGGTCACTTCCCATGATGGTTGTGATCGGGAGGGGGAAAGGTCTGCGCACAGGTGGGTTGAAGACGTGAATCTGACTTGATGTCGGTACTGACTCTTGACCAGGGTGATCGATGTCATTGAAGACCCCGAACACTTCATGGTCACACTCGAGAAGGTTCGCATGGACTGGCATGAGGCATTCTCCTCAACGAAAGTATCCTTCTTGCAACGACATCCTGCGGAGATCCAGAGGCGCGATCCTGCGCTCTTCAAACGTCAGGAAACAACACAGACACACTCTTTTCCTGCAGCTCCTACGGAAACCGGACTCAACTCTTCAGCAAATGCGAATTTCAATGTGCCATACATAAACCACACGATGTATCCTATCGATAATCCGATTGCTGATCAAGTGTTGTGAGTATTTCAAAGTAGTTTCGACTTTGGGCTGCCAGCTGATTTTATAGGCCATCGCTTCCCTTAATTGTTCGATGCAAGACGTGCACGCTTCAGGGAGACATCGGACTTTCCCAAGGGCAGTTTGACATTGAAGACACCTGGGTCCCAGACGCGGTGGACGAGGCGATTGGATTCTTTACCGATGGCAGTGTTGAGCTTCTGGTCAGAAACCTGTTTTCGCAGATTGAGCTTGAGTTCGACCTCGTATTGGAAGAGCCTTTGGTCGAACTCACTATGGCACTCCCACCTATTCCGCTCACGCCATTTCAAGTAATTCTCCACAGAAGCGTTGTTTGAGCAATGAGAAAGTGCTAACGCGGAGTATAGATCGCGGGCGTGGTAACATTCGGTCCTCAGATACTGCCTGAATTTGTCCTTGGGGTAGAGGTCGAGGGAGACATTGGATTCTCGTACGGCTTCAACGTAACAGTGAGATTGACTCCTTTACATGGTAGATGCCCATGAACTCTGACATGTTATAGGTTCCGGATTATTCTCGGATACTGATCAATATGACCACATATGGGGATTCTGAGATAACTGGCTTGTGAGTATTGAAGTTCGGCTTTGAAAGATATTTGCTTATAGGCTGTTGTCATTAGTGAGGACACGACATTCGAGACCCTCCCATTTGAAGCGTCGACAGAAGTAACTTCCATGGCACTGAATGTTGCTTTCAGACCCCAGTTCCTTCTCGGAATCAGCACTAATATCGACGCTATGAATACCGATATAGATGGTGGGATAGGGGCTTTCGTTAGCTTGCCTAACCTCTCTCTGAATGTCAGTCAAGTCACCGGTGTGAACGAGAATTGTGAAGTGGCTGAAGGCAACGATGCGTCTGGCAATGCGACTCATCTCATCCCGTCGGTGGAGCTCGATATGGGAGTATTCGCTGAGTATGATGTACAAGTTGGGGACATCTTCAATCAGAGTCAACGTGTGGAGTCTGTTCTGGCATCAACATCCTGGGACCTTCCTACGGTATGTGTACTCTTCGAGCCCGAGGTCCGGGCTACAGGATCAATTGATACATTAGCCACGGAGGATAACACTGGAGAGAATGGCGGCGGCGGCGGTAACAGTGCAGCTAGTTTTCGAGCCACTGGAGGTACAACGATGTGTGTCGTGTCATTGGCAATAATTGCTGCCGGCTTCTGCGGATGGGGTTAGGAGCATACTGATAAGCGATATTATGTCCACGGTCGCAATATGAGATATGAGCTAAGCTGCAGCAGCCTGTAGTCTTGTAGAACGCCCCTCCGTCGAGTCTCACGGTGAGATAGAGAATAGCGTGGGTTTGTCCGCGGAGGTTCGCTGGCTCCTAACATCGGAGCTCGGACTTCGGACGGCCAAGCAACGAGCTCGGGGAATTCGACACCGATGATTGGTTTACACGGCAATTACATCAGACGCTATCCCTACTTAGGCCCACTAGCTCACCTGACTTATTCATAAGCAGGGTCGCCACAAATTTACGCGGATCTGATAAGAACCGACGTCAACCTCTCTGCCAACCAACATATTACACATTACTCACCCTTCAGAACTTGTTCATCAAACACCATCACAACAAAATGCAATCCATCAGAACCGCTCTCCGCATGACTAGCGCGATCCGCCCCGGTATCACCGGTCGCAATGTCGTCGCTCCTTCCATGATTAGAGCCTACCACGAGAAAGATATGAACCCCGTCTTGACCTCGGTTATGTCCTGGAAGCTAACTACCTCAAACTGATCGATCACTACTCAAACCCCCGCAATGTTGGCGCCCTTAACCGCAAGTCTGTCGATGTAGGAACCGGCCTTGTTGGCGCTCCTGCCTGTGGCGATGTCATCCGGCTTGACATTCAGGTTGATGAGGCGACCGGAAAAATCACAGAGACCCGTTTCAAGACCTTCGGTTGTGGATCGGCCATTGCAAGCTCGAGCTATCTCACAACCCTATTGAAGGGCAAGACATGTAAGCCTTCCTAGAATACCCGGCGTAGTGGCCATGGCTAACAAAGAACCATAGTGGACGAAGCTGGCAAGATCTCAAACACTCAGATTGCTTCCGAACTTTGCCTACCACCAGTGAAGCGTGAGTCTTTTCCCTGAATCAGTTTGTCAGAAGTTGGCATCTAATTGGTCTCTTAGTGCACTGCTCCCTCCTCGCCGAAGATGCCGTTACCGCAGCTATCAAGAACTACAGATCTAAGAGAATCACTCCCGCCACAGATCTCTCAGGAACGGCTAAGGAAATTCCCACGGAGGCCATGCAGGCGTGAAAATAGCAAACAGCCGGTGCAGAGTGGAGTTGCTGATATACCTGTTTTAAAAGTCTCATGCCCTGACTTCCGAATTCCAAGGAGTGGGGTGTTTCATCAACTTTGGGAGTTGTATTCTAGTCTCACGGTTTGGTTTTTTTTCTCTTATGGTGTTAATGACGTTAGATTCCCAAATTAGCCAGACGAAATACATACATATCGTTATTATTGCACTTGTTCCACCTTGATTTTCACGCCAACTATATACAATGGGACGATTTGGTCGTTTGGTGTCTCATTTGGGGGGTATCTTAGTATCTTGGCCAAATTATGCATATTTGGGATAAGCGTTGGCATCATACGATCCATATCAGATCCAGCCTCCAGGGACAATCTACAGAACTGGGGCTGAAGCCTGAACATCGCCCGCGATTCAGGTTTGGAAGACCCAGGCCTAGACCCAAGCAGACTGAATGAACTGCTCCTGGCGAACCTTTGCTTGTTAATCTTCCGCTGCGACTCTGATTGCAGATTCTTCATGCAGTAAATAATGCCCGGGCGCAGTAATTCATTGACTCATCCCAAGCATCCATAATTGCAAGTCGGGGCGCCACAGCCTGCTGTCCTATTGGAATATCGATAGACACCTTGGTGCCTTCTTCGCTCAGCCACGGGGCTCACATTTGTCGGGAACCAAAACGGGAATGGCTCCAAAATCAGGTGATCAGGGCTGAGCTGCCTCGACGCCCTCATCTTCTGGCTCCAAGTTTTTATTTTACAAAGTGAACCTTTCCGAGTCCAAGAGCGCTATCTCCGTGCGAAATTATACCTTCGTTTTTTCTTGCCAAAAGCGCGGCCTTCGCGACTGGAATTGACGCTCGGTCTTAAGCATCAACCCGCTCCGCAATCCATTCTCAGCCTCAGGCCTCCACATCCTCGAAGACCCCAGACAATATCTCCTCTTGTGAATTTGAATCTCTTCACAATGTCTGCGGACCAATTGTCTTACACTCTGGACTTGTCTGGTCCCCAGGATGACTGGGTCGACTTCGACAACCTGTTCGAGTTCCCTTCAGAGTATCTAGACAGCAATCCCACCTCGGTGGAATCAATTTCACCCCGGGATCTAGATCAGTCGTTCACTGATGCGGATTTCTTGAACTGGGGCTCAGATCCTGCAGTGTACTCGCAGCCTCTTTTCCCCGACGCCGTGGGCTATGGTGTTTCAGCGGGGTTCGAACAACCCGCATTGGACTCCCTCCAGCCCTTTATCAACCCCAATGACGTCCTACAGTCGGGGCCTCAAATATTTCAAAATCAATCTATTGATTCCAGTTTCGAGAGTATGTGGCTGCCTGATGCGCAGAACGCAGCGTCCTCTTCTTCTTTCCGGTACATGGTTGAGTCGCAGGCGGCTCTGGATACACGCTGCTTCTCCCACAAGGAAAAGCGACGCGACGCATCCATTGCTTTACACATGCAGCGCCTTCAGCATGCGCCATTACTAGAGCCATATGCACCCCTCCAGTCTAACAACCAATTTTCGTCTCCCGACTGGTCTGAAAATTCATTCGAATTGCCGCGTGAGACTCCTGCCTCTGTTGTCTCCGGTTCAACGCAAAAGTCCTCGTCGCCTACCTCGTCCTCGGAATCTGCACCAGGGGGGATGCAATTTGTGTTGGATCTCAACATGAACACGGCCACGAATGCGCCACGGAAGCAGAAACCGAGATCCAGAGCTCAGAAGGAGAATTACATCAATGCTCGGAAGTACGGAGTCTGCGAGAAACATCGCAAGCAGCACAAGCGGGTAAGTCCATCCTAACCATATGCTTTGTGCGGTGTACTGACCTTATCAGTGCAACTGCCTTGAGAGGGCAGCAGCAGCACACCTCAACGCTGCTTCGTGTGTTGGTGGAAAGACCAATGGTGGTTTACCTACCAACCACGCGAGAATAGTCACGACCTCGCCTTCACGCTCTGTGAACACGGGGCTACACAGTCCACTTGTGAGGCAAACAACCAGACAACCAAAGCCGGATCTATCTCCGACACTTGCGGCTCAGCCATCTGTTTCCACTGCCGGTCACGAGCGCATGACCGCGCAGAACACCAGCAGCACACATCCTATTTTTACGAGAAGTGGGTCACTAAACACACCGGCTCTATTCAAGGACAAGAGGAGTCAAGACAAGGGACAGACCGAACAGCCTCGCCAAACCATACGCCAATTGATGAACTCAGGTTCACACATACTGCCACAACTCGGAAGTCGCGGCATCCTAGACACACAAAGACAAGCTGCTCCGCTCGCGCAGTGTGTCAGGGTGGAAACACCCTCGACTGCAGCTGGCTTGTCTTATTTCAAATTCTGGCAAAGCCGGACGGCTTCATCGATTTCTTGGGCAGGATCTTTCCTCGGTCGGTTTGCTGTTTTCTCTTCTGGACTTTACATTCGTTCTAGGAAGGGAATGGGGTTCTTGTGAGCCTCCACCTTATGGGTGATCCAGTGCATATTTGAAAGTTATGGTTGCCTTTGATTGGCACATTGAGTTTACTGTGATGGATTAGCGGGTTTTGATATACCATGTTCTTTTTGCGTACCATACTAGCTATCCGAGTAACTTGGACACCTCGTCGTATAGATATCTGATGTTGACTTGATACAACCTATCTAGCCATGCTATTGTCCTCGGTTTTTAGTATCTATTGTACTCGTATAGCTGAACCCTCGTGAGTAAATAAAGCCCTAGGATTGGTCCTGCGGTACGGAGTAAACAATTGAACTACTCCGTATGGGGAACTACCGGAGATCGCAACCCCGACATTGAAGATTGAAGCTTCACTTCAGTTCTGACTGGAATTGAATTGCCTCTTACCTAGTAGCCTCATACCGGTTCCCAATTGACGGACCAGCGATCAACATGACAACCCCACCAACTGGCACAACCCTTGACCAGTCCCACTTCCACTTCTCAACAGTCCCCGGCATCTTCCTCCAGGACGATGAGACAACCGACCCAGATACCTTCGACTATGTAAGTCTGGACATGCAAGAGAAGACGATCCTTACAACAATTCGAGCTAACTAAGCAATTGAATGACCTAGGTATCCTCTAACTTCGGCCTCAAAACCCGCCCCTATCCCTCCGACACCGACACCGAACACGATCAAGATCAGAAGAAACCCCTCTCTCAATGGGAACGCCTCTCATTCTACATCCAAACGCTAAACCGCACCTCTTCTCCCTCAACAAGCTACAAACTCCTCTTCCTCGGCCGCCACGGCCAGGGGGTGCATAATGTCGCAGAGACGAAATACGGGACGATACTCTGGGATGTACGTGCTTCACCCGAACGAAGGTTGAACCAGCCGAGAAATGAAAGTAGAGGAAGCTAACAAGAACGAATAATAGTGCCACTACTCCCTCCTAAACGGCGACGCCAACGGAACCTGGTTCGACGCACCCCTCACGACCATCGGAATCGCCCAAGCCCAAACAGCCCACGACGCATGGAAGACCCAAATACGCCACGGGATCCCGGCACCGGAGTCCTACTACGTCAGCCCGTTGACACGCTGCTGCGAGACCGCGAAAGTCACCTTCGACCAGACCGGGTTACCGGGTACAGCCCCCTTTACGCCGCTAGTAAAAGAACTTCTCCGCGAGACAATCGGTCTACATAGCTGTGACTCGCGGTCCCCGAAATCGGTTATCGAGAAGGCGTTTCCAGAGTATAGATTTGAAGAAGGGTTTAGAGAAGAGGATGAATTGTATTCGGCGGAACTGCGGGAATCGAATTCTGCGCGGGACGCGAGGTTCTTTGAGTTTTTGAGTGATGTTTTTGGGACGGATGGGAATACTTTCTTGTCGCTGACGGCGCATTCGGGGGCGATTACGAGCATGTTGAGTGTGGTTGGACATAGGGTGTTTGCGTTGGAGACTGGGGGGGTTATTCCTGTTCTTGTTAAGGCGGAGAAGAGGGAGGGAAGGGCGCCGGAGAGGGTTGTTGAGCCTTGGTTTGGGAAACCCGAGTGTCCGAGGGAGTCAGGGCTTTGATTATAGCTTGGATTGAATTGGCTTTGAGTAGTTATGTGGTGTATTTTCTGTAATGTACATATTGAGCTAGCTTGCTATTATAGCTAAGCTGTGATGATGGTGACAGGTACGATATATCATATCTGAAGATTGGGGTGAGGGGAAGACAGAAACGAAACAAATGCTGATCCGGCCCAGGCGGAGTGCTCCCAAAGATGTAAACAATACAGAACGCCGAAGAATACCAGACAATGGAGATCACCAGCTGTAATACTGGTTCTGTGCGGTGATCTTGCGATCCGGCAAGTGTGTCCAGAGATTGGCTTTCCGCTGGCACAATGCCCTAGCATCACGGTCCTTCCATTCGCGGATTCGGGTTTTCTCCTCCTTTAGGATGACAGAGAGAGAGGTATGCGGCGGACGCAGTTTGTTGATCTGTCCTCTGGCGCGGTGGTCGTAGTCCACTCCGTAAGGGCCTCGGTTAACCCACGCCTGGTCGATATAGATCGCAGTATCGTCCTTTACCTGCTTGCGTTCGCCAGTCTTGAGCATGATGGTGACGGGCTTTTGTGCGTCCGCGTCGGGTCCAACAGCACCAAGCCCCATACCGGAGCGAACAACAGCAACGTTCTTGGCATGCTTCAGGTGTTCTAGGACATCCTTTGCAGCCTTCTTCTTGCTGAACTGCATCTGAAGAATCGCCTCGTCGATGCTCTTTCCTGCGATCTGCCGGGCCAAGGGGCCCAACTTCTTGAGGGAGGTCTTGAACCAGTGTGACTTGGACAGTGACTCCCGCTCCGTGCGCATGATCTTCGCCATCTTCGTAATACGACCCCGACGACGCACCTCGCGGACGACCATCTTGCGCTCCCACCGAATTCGCGCGTTGGGACGCGGGTCTAGGACAGCCTGCATGTTCACCCTGTTTCGGTTCTCCACCTTTATATCCGTTTCTTCCTCTTCCCCAGACGGTTCTGCGTGCTTGCGTGCAGCCGGTGTCCGGCCGGAAGCAAGAAGCTTGGGGGACGCTTCATCCTCGGCAAAAATCGAATCTGCGCTCAGGGATCCTTCTCGCTTCTGAGGGGCCACTGTTCGGCGGATGGTGGGTTTCGGGGCGTCGGACTTTCCACCCAAGAAGAAGTTTTTGATAGAGGAGAGGGCGGACGGCTTTAGCTGGGGTTCAGGTTTGTCATTGGGGCCATTGTTTTCCTCTTGGGCACGGCGGACGGGTGTGTATGTTAGGGTGCGGCGAGGGAGGTAGGAGATGCCGGTCCGGGCTGTTGAGATAGATGATAAGCAGAAGACTTGGTGAAAACAATTTTAGCATTGTAGATCAAGCTTACCTGACCGGATCAAGTGCCCGTACGGATGTAAAGCGCCCATTGTGGCCATTTCAACGACAACAAGCGTGGCTGACCTGCTTCGGAGTTCAAGATGAAAAAGTTGGTGTCGGACTTGGCTGGACAGCGCACTAGGCGGGTTTGGACTTCCGTATTTCTGCCTGAGGCCACAACGGTCAATACTCTTAGATTGCATCTCGACATTCTTTGCTTTGTGTAACGAGTCACTTCTACTCGTTCAAGTGATATTAATGTGAAATCTACTGGCACTTAAAGCTGAAGTACTTCATGACTTGGTGTCCACGGTGTTTGGTGAGGCCCATGTGCGAAGCACGGTTAACCCGATTGGGAATTATACTTTCTCTCGAGGCCCAGTGGTCCACTGTCTGCAACTTGCTTTGATAGCTCTTTAGCAGAGTAGATATCTTCTGCTAGGCTATGTCCTACCGAACTTGAGGGCCAAAACGACTCGACTGAGCTCGTACGGTAGTTCATAAACAATACCTCAGTGTAGACTACATGGGCGGTATGGCAGAATAACAGGGCTTCCAGTTAAGTTTGTCTGTGCGCTTGCTTGCGCCTTCAGTGCTTCACCCCAGAGGGCCCAGAGCACAGCGCTAGTGTAGGCCGCAGAAAGGAGTAACTCTTCGTATCATATTGACCACGAGTTGGGATGACGTAGGGAGCAGATTTTGCATCCAAGTTACGATATCTATGCCCTGCGTGAGATATCCAGGTGAGAAGGATTCGAGAGAGGGAGATGATAAGACGAGATGAAGAATAATAGATTAACAAATGAAGAAAGAAAAAAGAAAAAAGACTATCATACCATCAAACTCCTTCAGAGGTTCAGGTCGCCCGTCTCATCTGCCGAGCTTCTTCTTGTCTGCGCATCTCCACCAGCGTCGATCCACTGGTTCTAACTTCTCATCAATCCTTAAGTCCTCGTCCTTCACTTCATTTCAGGTTCTTCTCTCAATCCCTTCCATCACCCAGGGACTCGAGCCCACCTCGACTTCCGTACGTTGTTGTCCCTCTGCCACGAGCTCTACTTCCCGGTACCTCATCCTAACTATCAGAGCGTCTAGCTTATTTCCCGCCCTTTTGGCCACCGTGTGGATCGGTCTCGACGCCCTGTCTCGTTCTCCAGCACCGAGTGCTTCACTTCGTCCTCGCACGAGCCACCCGTCGAGTTCTCCAAGTCTACGTCGGGGAAGGAAGAGACAGAACAAGCATCCAGCTAGGCGACTAGCTGTTTCTTTATTTTGAGCCTACTTGTCTGTTCGCCTTATCCCGCTATCCTCTCAAGAGTGGCTTGCGCATCCGGACGTCGCGTGAGAAGAGACGCACCTTCGGTCGCGGGGTTTAAAAGGCTGAATCCGGGGTAGGAATGGACTCGTTGATGAGGAGATAGTGGGCTGTTCTTTTTAAGGATTTAACTTCTTTTCCTTACCATTTATTCTAGTCTTTCCCCTACGTCAGCACTTTTCTGGGTATCGTATATTCTGCGCTACCTTTCTATAATCCATCTCCCCCTCCTGGAAAAAAAAAAAAACCAAGAAAAAAACAAGAAAAAACAAGATGGACATCAATTCACTACTTTCGCCGCAGGATGCGAACTCAAATTCTGGGCGCTCGACGCCGGCAACAGGGTCTTCATCTAGCAACACCTCCGTTCTTTCTGCCTCCGGGCCAGCTCCCAAACCCATCCGAAAGAGTCGCGCCGCTGCAAATCGCCCCGTCATGGCCTCATCACCTCTTGCGCAACATGTCTACGCTCCGCCTCGAACATCTGAACCTTCGCCGCCCTCGTCTATGAGCCCCGCTGCTGGTTCCAACATGGGGGGTGGAAATGGGACACCCCCGGGTACGGATCATCCAGGATCCCGACAGCCGTCTACTCCGGGGATGGACACGCTTGCCGACCTCGCATCGATGCAGCATCATCAACCGTCGCGACCGAATCCTGCTGTTCTCCGGACGGAGTCGTACGAGAGCCAGCTTTCTCCATCAACGATGTTTCCGAATGTTAACCAAGTTTCACATAACACCCCGACTCCACGTTCTTCCTTCGATATTGCTATGTCAGACGGTCCTAGGGACAGCGCCCGGAGAAACTACGCGGCCTCATCGCTTCTTCCTACCGCTCAGCGAATGGCAACGGAACTATTTGCTCGAATCCACATAAACCCCCAATCCCATGAGGCACATGTTAACTTCATCCGCTTGTTGCACGATGGCTTCGTGAACCATGTATACCCACCAAACAACCCAGACATCCACGGTGAGCCCGGCAACTACGATTTGCTCAAGGACATGAGGACTGCCCGTGAGGAGATGGACAAGCTTTTTGCCATGGGGGAGGACCTCTGGGCTGAGTGGATTCAGGATGAGAGTATGCTAGCATCATCGTCGAATGAACGTATCGCGGTCATGGAGCTTTGTCAACGGTCTATCGAGGAAGAGTACGGCAGCACAAAGCTATGGGCTATATACGGTGAATGGGTGCTATACCTCTATAACTCTTCACATGGAGACATGAACCAAAGTCGGTGGTCCGACGAGGATAGGCTAGTCGGCCGCGAGGTCTTCACCTGGGAACTTGTCATGGACATTTGGCAAAAGGGTGCAGATGCGACCAGATGGAGAATCAATGATAGTAATATCGTCTGGGATCGAATGCTTGAATTCCAGGTGCGGGACCTGGCTCGGAATCCGTCCCAGGAGAGAAGCGCACGAGTGCGCGAGCTATTCGATGTTCGACTGCAGACCCCTCACGCTACATGGGACCAGACATTCCAGGCCTTCTCGAGCTTTATATCGACATACTACACTGCAAACTACGAGAACATCATGGCTGAGACAGTAGGGCGATATGCCACGCCAGTCAAGGATCTTTACGCGGCCCGCGAGGAATTTGAGATTCGCCTCCTCAATGTGATTGATTCTGGGGACCGTTTGCAGGAGTGGACATTATTATACGAGTACCTTGAGTGGGAGTTAAGTCGTAACCGCCGAAGACGTAGTTCCAACTTCAATTTCGTCAACGCGCTCTACCAACGGGCGGTCTTGCGATTTCCCACCGATGCGAATATGTGGGAGGATTACATCATGTTCCTCATCGACGAGCATATGCACGGAAATGTGCACACTACAATCGCCGCCCTTGACCGGGCGACTCGGCATTGCCCAACCTCGGGTACATTGTGGTCACAGTACCTGCTCAGCTCAGAAAGAGAGGGGCAGTCGTTTTCTAAAATAGCGGATATCAAACACAAGGCAACAAGCACGGGACTACTCGATTGCGGCGGTATGGAAGAGGTGCTAAAGGTGCACACAGCATGGTGCGGCTATCTCCGCCGACGAGCTTTCTTGTCGGATGCTACTGACGAGGACCTGGATGTCGCCGAGGTTGGAATCCGTTCTGCGATCGAGAGCGTCCAGGAGCTCGGCGAAAAGAAATACGGCGGATCCTACGAAGGCGACCCGCTGTTCCGTCTAGAGCGCATCTACATCCGTTATCTCAGCGAGAGCGGCAGCTGGGACAGCGCGCGTGAAACGTTCAAGGGTCTCGTTGGCCGCCGTCGCAACAGCTATGAGTTCTGGCTTACCTACTATCACTGGGAGTTGATCTCCTGGAGCAAATTCGTGCAAGGCGAGGCCACCGTTGACGCTGCCCGCCGAACCCCCAACCCCAGTTTTGCCACGGCCGTTCTCAAGCAAGCCATCGATCAAAAACATCTCGATTGGCCCGAAAAGATTATGCAAACGTACGTTTCCCACTGCGAGGACTACGAGGACTCCGAGGAACTGCAGCTTGCCGTTTTGGACACCAGAAAGGCAATGAGGAAGATCGCTACGCGCCGAGAGCAGGAGGCTCGAGAAGCTGCAGGCCAATATGCTCAGCAAGCAGCGGCGGCACCATCGTCATCAGAGACACCGCAGCCAGAGAAAAGGAAGCGCGAAGATGAATCGACCACGAATGGCTCACCAGCCAAGAAAGTAAAAGCCGACGAGGCGGTACCCGATGCGTCAGAACCCGTGACGCTTGTACGGGATCGTGAGAACTCTACGGTTGTCGTCAAAAATCTGCCTCAAAATATCACAGAGCACAAAGTACGACAATTTTTCCGTGATGTAAGGCTTCCCTTCTTTGCTCACAAATACATTGACTAATTTTTATTTGGTAGTGCGGTGCAATTAATGGCGTTCAAATGATGCCTAGTGACGATGGCAAATCGGAAGTGGCTATGATTGAGTTCAATTCTAAAGACGACGCCATTGCAGCACAAACTCGGGATCAGAAGTCTCTCGATGGTAACACAATCGAGGTTCATTTTGGGTCCGGGACCACCCTGTTCATCACCAACTTTCCTCCGACGGCAGATGAGCAGTACATTCGAGACCTGTTCAGCCCCGTAAGTCGATATCTCACTCTTGACTAACGTGTTCTGCTCTAACCTCTTACAGTATGGCGAAATTATGGACATTCGATTTCCTTCTCTCAAGTATAACACCCATCGGCGATTCTGCTACTTGCAGTTCAAGACCTCTGTAGGTGCGCACAGTGCAACCAGGCTGGACGGGTCGACAATCGGTAACGGTCTCCACCTGGTGGTCAAAATTTCTGACCCCACACGTAAACAAGACCGTAGCGGCCCCATTCACGACGGACGGGAAATTCACGTGTCGAATATTGATTGGAAGGCGAACGAAGACGATCTCAAGGAGTTGTTCTCCCATTTCGGGACTGTGGAGTTAGTTCGCATCCCGCGCAAGGTGGACGGCGGCAGCAAGGGATTCGGGTATGTCGTGTTTACATCCAAAGAGGACGCAATTGCGGCGCTTGCATTACACGGGCGGGAATTCCGATCTCGCGCGCTCCAAGTGAGGCTGTCCGCCCCACAAGGTGGGAAGCGTACCGCAGCCACTGTAATATCCCGAGTCGGCACATCGCAGTCTCCTGCACCGGAAACCAACGGCATCAGCGAAGCGGACGAGCCGACTGGTGAGCGCAGGGACCGTACACTTGGTCTGATGAACGTGCCCGACACGGTCAATGATGCGCGCATCCGGGCTCTCGTGGAGCCATACGGAAGGCTTGTGAAAATCGTGCTGCGACATGACCATCAAGGAGCGATAGTCGAGTTTGCAGATGTACACGACGCAGGCAAAGCGGCTCTTGAACTAGAAGGGCAGGAGATCACTCCGGGGCGGAAGCTCCACGTTGGCACAGTCCCGGAGATGCTGAAACTATCTGAAGAGAGGAAGCCAGGACCCAAACAGGCACCGAAGCCAAAAGAGAAGTTAAACCCCGCATTCCTTACCCCAACGGCGCCTGTCAAACGACCACCGCAGCCTGGAGGACGGAATGGAAAGCGGGGGGGTCTGGGGGTGAAGCGCGGGACAGCCCCGGCAACGAATACCACGACAGCGACGACAACGACAACGACGGACAGCTCTGGCGAGGGGAATAAAGGTCGAAAGAGCAATGATGACTTCCGGGCGATGATGCAGCGGAGTCAAGGAGAATCATAATGGATGGGTTGCATAACGGTTGCATGACGGACGTCTCTCTAGTTTTTCTACCTTGGTTGGTATCGTGTTGTATTCTATATCCCGATGACCCGTCATATTGATGCCATGTCTCGTTGCCGTGATATTTAGAGCCGGCACGGTGTAGACTATGTTGTTTTGCTTTTTTTGCTACTTAATGTTGATGAAAGGTTGACAGTGGAGTATGGACACCATCAACGCTAGAGCCTAGACGAATGGATTGTTTCGAATCTGGCTCTGCAGTGTGTGCAGCTCCGACAGCTCTTTGCTTTTTATGACGTCAGCTACTTTCCTGGAACTATTTCCATGAAGCTATTCCCACTTTCTTCCTCCAGCATCAGAAAAGCAATGTAGAAATCATGGTCACTAATCCCGATGCCCCTCACTGTCGACAAGGGAAAGCAGAGATAAGACCACAATGTAGCGTCTTGCCTTAATATGCCTCATATGATCATCAGCGGCGGCAGCAGCTATTGGCCGAGGGAAAGGCGCAAAGCAGGATTTCTCACCGTCTAGACTGCATATTTGATCAGATGGACAATTATCTATTTGATAGTGAAACGCCCGTGCCCTTTTCCCTCTTATCTCATTTATATCTCCCTTCAATATACGGAGTTCAGAGTACATATATATGTTCTGCTCATCACCGCCCTCCGCATCTGGGGTAACGATCTGTATTCTGGCTGCTTGCGTCATTGTCAACTTCTCCATCAACACCACGACTCGACTTGAATCGACTTGACTCTATAGGTTCTCTCGAAATGGACTTCCATCTGGCCCCTCGCGGCGAAGATCGCAATTACACCGGATTCCTAACAAAAACAATTGTCTATACAGCCTCCTTAATTGTCTTCCTAGCCGGTACATACCACCCCCTTCCTTCCCTGTCGCACCTATACACAACTCCTAACAACATTTCATAGCATTCGGTCTATCAATAGCTTCCATCGCCATCCCAAACTGGGTCAGTTATCACAGTGAAAAGGTGCCTTTTTTTCTTCCATCATAATCACGCTACTCGACCCAACTAACGTATACTGTCTGTCTTCTCTAGCCAGAATACCACTACTCCTATGGCCTCCACCGCCGCTGCTCGTCCCTAACTGGCACCTGCGAGAGCTTTCCCGTGCGCGAAGACTGCCTTGGCGAAGACCGATACTTCTGCTCCATGTGGCGCTCTGTCGCATTCATGATGTCCTTCGCCGTCGTGCTACAGGGCATGAGTGTCGTCGCATACCTGATTGTCTTGTCCGGCGGGAAAAGTCTGCGTGAGAGCGGGTGGAAGATACTTAGTTTGTTGATTCTGATGAGTGCTGTTGTGCAGGCGGGGTGTACGTCAATTGTGGTATGTTGGCCTTTCCCCCATTTGAACTGTCGGTCGGGTATGTGCTAATCCTTTATTGTGCGTTATAGGCATATCTATGGGACAACGAGGAACGGTTCATCGTCGGCTGGCACCTCGATGAGTCCTGGATTTATTGCATGGTCAGTTGGTGCGTGAGTGTGTTTTGTGCTGGGGTGTTGATTCTCGCGGCTTATGGATTGCCCTCTGAGGGCGGGTATGAGCTGATTCCTGATCATGCTTGAGGGTTTCTCGTATATTTCTATCGCTATTTTTAATGGGTCTATCGATAAAGGACAGGTGGTTTCCTCGGATTACTGAATTAGCGTTGATGATGAAGTTGGCCCTTCTTACATGGAGGAACGGCTAAGTGAATGAGTATTGATACATATGTCATGTTCTTCGGCGATTTTATTTCGGGATTAGCCTGGCTCTGGGCTGTGGGCTGAGCGCTTAGGTGCATGTACCAAGTGCTTAGTAAATCCTCAGTGAGTGCTCCCAGATACGGAGGTGAGATGATGAGAACACTTGATGCCTAAGTTCATTTTTAGTTAGGGCAGTGGCAGGGGGCGTGTTGATGTTGCTATAGCCTGCTACCAGAGCCAATAACTGGTATAAGGGGGGAATATGTGGTGTGTGGCCTGGGATAACTTTGAAGGATCCTTGTCACATTATAAATAGTACGATTGCTGGAAGTTCAACTGATCTTCCATTTGTGCATTTTTAGTGCGGTGGCAGGAACGGAAAGAAGCCCCATTCCACACCCTCATAATGCTACGGCCATTCGATGACATACAGTTTGGGATGCATGTGGTATCAGTGTTGGCCTAAAGAAGAAGAAAAGGGTTTGGAAAACAGTTGCTTGAAAAGAGAAAACAAGGGTTGACGGAGCTTCAAAATGCTTTTCTCGCTGAATGTGAGTACTCAGACTGTCAATCCTAGAACCCAAGCTGATATTAACTTCACTTGTACAGCAATGGGATATCATAAAGGGCTTCTTCTTGCATAAACCTCCATGCAACCTTGACTGGTCGGCTGTCCGTCGGCTCCAGGTTGGATAGGGATACCCGTCAATAGCTTGAGCATGGTGTCATGGTCAAAACCTGTCTCTATCACTCTAACTAAAACACAAGCAGTCTAGCCACGGCTTGGACTTTTTTCGCCCTCATCGTCACTATACGGTGGAGCTCTTGTTTCAAGTCATTCTCGGCTTTTTGCAGGGCCTAGACGATTCAGCTTCGGCTCCAACTTCGGCGTCATATTGGAAGGTGGATTGGCGGCGAGAACGTCGGCGTGGGTTGGAGCAGGAGTCGGGGCGAGACAAGGGGGGACTGGGGGATACAAGCGAGCAACCGCTGGGGTTAAGCTGAGAAGCAGGCCCCGCCGCGCGTGTCCTGGCTTCGGTCACGATGGCTGGTAGAGGGGGACATCGGGTAGGTTTAGCATGAGCATGATCATGAGCTTGAGCATCAGCTTCTCCCGACAGCGTTGCCAAAGATACAGACGAAGACATCACAGCCCCAGGCCCATCGCCAACTCTATTTCCCCCCCCCGAAGAGCCCTTAACGACCGACTTGTTCTCACTGAAAACCGGCAAGATCTCAATATCGGGAAACCGGATCTCCTCTCCCTCCTTCAACTCCCCGTGCTCGATATAGCTCTGGAGCTGCAACACGATGTCACGCACCTGCTCAAGCGGGACTACCTCGTCGTGGAGGTTTGTTATCCACTCTACGAGCCAGCCTGGGACTGGGGCGGCGACGGCGGGTCTTGCTTGTTTTCTCTTCCTCGGTCTGCTGTTTTCGGCTGTGGTTGAAGCGGAACGGGTGTTGCGTGCTAGTGTTGATACCGATGTCGTTGCTGATGTCGGGACTGGCTGTGACGCTGACTCTGATGAAGCTTCGGTTGAAGTCGGAGACTCAACCCCAAACGAAACCCTCCTCACCCCCCTTGTGGAGCGCCGGGAGGCAGTTCCAACCGTCAACCCAAGCCTCTCTGCCTCTCTCCTCCTCAGCTTGACAGAGAACCCTGCGACTTCACCCCAAACCCCTATCCTTCTCAACGCCTCAAGCACGAACTCACACTGCTGATCCGCCCACTTTCTCCCTCTTCCCCCTTCGACGGTTCCCAATTCTTCTCCCTTCCCAGATCCAGACGCAGTTTCTGGATCCACATTTCGATCGTCACTGTCCCCTTCTCCCTGTCCCTCTTCATCCCTATCCCCATCTTTCCCATCACATTCTGAAGAATCAACATCCTCACAAAGCGAAGACCGGTACCTCGTCCGCTGATAATGCCTTCGACACCAGTACTCCCAGATCCAAACCGGAATCCGCTTGGTAACATTCTTATTGCGCCCAAAGATGTGCGAGACTACCTTTCGAAGCGGCGGGTCTGGTATCTTGTTGATCATGCATTTTGAGGGCCAGCTGTAGGTACATTCTGGGTTTCCGGGTGTGGCGGGTGGTTTGAGTTCGTGGGTGTCGGTGCATTCGTCGCTGGGGGAGGATGGAAGGGGGGTTGGTGTTGAAGAGGGGGGCAGAGGTTGCTTTCCTTTGCCTTTTCCTTCGGTGGCGGTGGATAGGGATGTGAGGGATCCATCATCATATTCGTCTTCATCATTATGGCCGTTGCCATCGTCGTCATCCTCGTATTCGCCGTCCTCATCGCCATACTCATCGTCAACCTGAGGTTCATGATCCTGAGACCGAAAACAAGAACGTCCGGGTCTAGATTCAGAATCAGTACCGTGCGGGTTCGACGGACCTTCGTCGTTTCCGTTTTGCTTGGGCAGTAGAGCGCAGGGTGGGTGTCTGCGAGGAGGCATATTGGATGTATCCCGATAGTTGGGAAGTGAGTGTTCGGTGTTAAATGTTGAGGATTCTTGTGAAGGGCTAATTTTGGTGTGGTGTGGTGCGGTGCGGTGCGGTACAAGGAGGCAGATGGCTATGTTAAGGGTGAAATGAAACAAGATACACTGCAATGTTGTCCGATCCAAAGTATATGATTTCGAACAGGCACGAGTTAGACGTAAAGATAAGAAGCACAGTAGATGGAGAGGAAAAAGAGGGAGAGGAGGATGACCCCAGAAAAGGACAACAATCTGTCAAACGAAACAGTATATTCTCATTGTTCATGTAGTTCTGTCCATGTATATCAGTTTAATCAGGTCAGGTCATACATATCATATAGTACAGTAACAAAGACGGTAAAGGAAAAAAGTAGTGTAAGGTGAACTTGAATGTGAATTGACAAGAAAAAAGCTGAGATCGATCCAAGGAGTAAAGAAAATCATAGCGCCGGAAATGCATGCTTGTTGTTCCATTTGGTATTCCATTTCTTTCATATCCATGTCCATGTGCAATTTCATATCCATGATTTCAAATTTCAAATTCTTCGTAGAGTCGCTTTTGTGTTTCTAGCTGACATATCCTGTCACAGTCTTCGGAACATACTTCCGCATCGCCCTCCCATTACTGACCCCCACCGAACCAATATCAATGGAGTTGAGCTCCCGACTGAGGGGGTCCTGGTTGTATCTATTTGGTGCCACGATCGGAACCTTGGCCGGGATTGGCGGCCCTATGGGAGCCGGGGCATACATTGGCGACGGAGAAGGAGAGACAGAGTTTCGTCGTGGCTGCGGGGATGGCGTACTGTATGTGCGAGCATGTCCAGTTCCCGGGCTTTCACCGTATCCAGGGCGTCCGCGGGGTGGTATACGGGCTATCTCCGTATTCGCGTTAGACATATATGATGATGTTGGACGTGGCGTGTATTCCTTCGGCTGGGCGGGAGCCCCTATCCGGGGTGTTGCCCTAGCCGGAGCGTTGCGAAAGCGGACGATCACACCAGGTTTCCGGTTCTTCCGGTCTGGTTCTGGTGCCCACGTGTCCGTAGGGAGATGGTCAGACGGGTCGATCTCGCGCCCGTCATCGCCAATAATAGGCACTAGAGGCCGGGCTGCCGCGGCCTCGCTCCGTCTAGCGGCGTGCATCGCCTCTGCTGGGGTATGATACGCTGGGGCTGGGTCTTGTGTCAAGGAAGCCCGGGATGCATTGGGGTTGTACGTGTCGAACGAGTCGGGAGAGAATGGGATCTGAGAGGCCGACTCACGGCCCCTGGAGGGCGGCGGTCGCGGGCTGACCGACTTTCGTAGTACGAGCTGCTGTGGCACGTCCGCGACCATCGGCCTTCGAGTGACAAGTGACCGCCGATGGTCTTCTGGCGGGGCTTCCGATGGGTAAGGAGGTAACATAGGGGACGGATCGCGACTGGGTCCGACAGGGAGGCCCTCTTCGAAGATCCCGCTGCGTCTCCGTGCCTGAATCTCGTGCACAACTCGATCTGACTCGTCATCAGCAATCCCCGGATCAAGTCCAGCGACCAGACTGGGTGGCATTGCTGGTCCGTTCGTCGCTGGAGGAAGGTCGGAGAACCTGTCCTCCTCGAGCATCATATGCGTAGGCTGGGGGGCAGTCATATCTAGAGTCGTTCGAGGGCAGTACTCTGGGGAGTAAGCTTGGTACGAAGGAGTTGGTGACGGTACTAACTGCTGGCTAGCCTGAACCAATCCGGAACGGTGGACGGGCGGAGGGGGTGGTGGTCCTTCCTCATCTTCATCTTCTACTCGCGGTTGCATTGCTGCATATTCTGCATGGTAGTCACGGCCGGAGGAACGACCGGGGCTGCGTCCTCGCATGGTAAGCGAGTTACTATGTGGTCGATAGGGATCCTGCTCTTGTGGATACTCTATGCGGTGACGCGAAGAGGTGCTTGAAGCATGATAGCGAGCTTGAGGCTCATCTATCGCATATGCTTGATCCTGGGTGACATGTGGCTGATAATGGCGGCTGGTGGGCCGCGGGGCTTCTTGAACTACCGGCACACGTTGAACTGGTGCATACATGTCTTCGTGATACAGATCTTGTCGAGTGGCTGGTAAGTCTTGTCTCATGGAGCGATAATCCGCGGGCGGGGCGTTTTCGTAGCCAGACCGTGGTCTGGCGTACTTGTCCTGGGGTTCTGCTCTTTCCCGGTACGAAGGGTAGTGTTCCTGGGGATAAGTCTGTGGAAGTCGTTTCAACGGGGCGGTCGATACATGTGATATCGGAGCTGGAGCTGTAACCGGAGCCCAATCCCTTTGGAAATCATCTGGCGTTTCATACGTCCTTGTTGGACGCATCGCGGGAGATGGTAATCCATGTGCTGTCTCGTATTGGGCCTCTGTTGGCACGCTATGTCTAGGGGGATGCACATAGTCTAGGCCAGAGCTGGAAGGAGGTGTAGGGACGCTCTCATATGGCGCCGGTCGAGAATGTGACTGAACGGCCAGAGGGGCGGGGGGCGGATAGGCTTTCTCTGGTGCAGGTCGCGGGATTGAAGCGGTCGGATCGGTGGGGAGAGGGCGTCGTTTGACTTGCTGACGCGGCCCCGAGAGCGACGAGGACGAGGAGGAGCTGACAGTGCCGACAGTGCTAACGGGCGCCGGGCTAACACTCTGTTTGATGAGTCTTTCCGTACCTGTTCTTCTTTCAATGACGGCTTCATCTTCGGGCCTAGTGTCATAGTATGTCATCTCCAGGCGAATCTCGCCAGCATATTTCCCACGAAACTGCAGCGGGTGCCATTGATCACTTTGACTGCCTCCGGGGATGATAAGGTCCTTGAGATCGATCCAAGTCTCACCGATCATGTCTGTTCGTTTGTCATCGTTGAATACTGATAGCTTCAGTCGGAAATAATCGGGGGATTCGTGAACGGTGAAGCGAAGTTCCTGATCCCTATGTAAGTTAGCCATGTAGTCATCTGAGACTATTTCGTCTGTAATACTCACCATCTGGGCGTTTGACCGCCACGTAAGTCGGTCTCGGTTTTCCGAGCTTCTTTGCCCAGACGCGCTGCGCAGTAGGGATTTTGTTTTCCCATGGTCTTGCGGTTCGGGAGGTTTTTTGCCCGGTCAACGATAGCCACCAGCGTGCCAATTGCTGGGCCGTCGACAGACATGTCGGCAAAGATGCCGGCGGCATGGTTCACGCTGTTCATTCGAGGTTGTTTTGCGGCCATGGTGAAGATTGAGACGGTGGATTGTTCTAGGAATACGAAGGGAAAGCCGAGGAAAGTCGAGGAAGAGGCGACCACATCTGTCAACAAGGTCAAGGGTCGTAGGCGGAGTCCGAGACGAAAACGCAAGGGTATCTGACACCGAGACTCTGAGCACAAGGAGCGA
The DNA here is from genome assembly GCA_027569205.1 of Aspergillus kassunensis. Taxonomy (NCBI): domain Eukaryota; kingdom Fungi; phylum Ascomycota; class Eurotiomycetes; order Eurotiales; family Aspergillaceae; genus Aspergillus; species Aspergillus kassunensis. The sequence continues at coordinate 6,421 of JAPDEQ010000104.1, read as the reverse complement.
CAATCAAACAGCAAGGAAAAGAATGGAATGGGTGAGTCGAAAGGGGGAGAGGAAGAGGAAGAAGAAAAGAAAGACTTGGAAAGTGAAGGGATGATGAAGACGCGAGACTTGCAAACGAGAAACAAGAGAGCGGGCGAGACTGAAGCTGAGGAGGGGAAACAACTTCAAGCTTAGCTTATCGAGGAATTGTCCGCCATTGGCCCAAGTCTGGATTGGGGAGGCTGGGGGGTGGCTGGTGGTGGGTCACTCGGGGGTTTCCATTGGCCGATCGTATGTTCCTGCATCAACCATCCTGGACTGGCCCACTTTCAGTACAGTTTGTTACGCAAATTACACATCCAACCTTGACATCTGCACAACATTTTCAATCTTCCGCTGTGTAGATGGACTGTGGCAATGGCAGAGATTGTAGGCACTATAATTCAAGACAAGAATGATAGTGATCAAGGAGTTAATCATGCTGCCTGAGTATAAATAGAACCCAAAACAAGGAACATGGAAGCCTGATGCTGATGATCTCACTAATTATAGTTAGTCTGGGCTAAGGACTAAGCCCTGTCATTCTGGTTTCCTGCACGATCAATCTAGACTCATTCTTGATTCTTCAACCTCGATCCGAGTGGACCTGCACCCGGCAACTTTTGACAGAAATCTTGAATTCTGGCCTGGTCCTTAATCTCTCCCAGCCCCCTCTTCTTTGTCCTGGACGGGTATTCTACTCAGATACGGAGTATTTCGTTGAGCTTGTTGGACACCGGGCTTCACGTGCAGAAGAGATGCTTTCTCCGCTACTCCAAGCCTGCGATCCTGGTTCTCCGCACTCTGTAGTCTGTACTCTGCAATAGCAGAGCATGGTGATCCTTGAATCCACTTGTGGGGATGAACTCTTTTGATGCCCGACGTGAAGCCCGAGCAAGGCCATTGAAAGACTCCTCACACATCCGCAAAGATGTCAGCCATGGCACACCGTGGACGAGTGCTCTCGCAACTTGAGACGGGCGAAATATATATGTGTTACACGGACCACATACCTCACCCATGATGACGCTGATACTCATATTGAGGTTTCTTCCCATTGACATTTGACACTGATCTTTGATAGGCTTTGCAGAAACACCATCTGGTAGAGTAATGAGTTGAATTGGTGGTGTGATTGGATCTGTTGTCCGTCGGCGAACGAAGATGACTCGACAAGAATACACGATCAACCAGGGTCCAAAGGTGGTGCCACCGTGACAACAAAACACAACAAAAGCAAGACTGTGTCGGCCAACGCTCTACTTAGGTGTGAGTGTAAACTCACACTTGTTGGTCACCCACGGATCACCCTCACCTGCTCACCCTCCGAATCAGAGGCTACTCAAAATGCCCTCGGATATGTACAGCTGACGTGGACAACTCATGCTTGTAGTTTCCTGCTTCTCGCCTTCTGACACCTATATGAAACGGGTTGGAGCATTTTATTCTCATATTTTGCCAAATATCCCTCTTGCTTCTCTCAGCATTATCGCCTGAAATAATGGCGGGGAAGAAAAAATCGAAGCAGCGCCTGTCGCGAGAGGTGCCTAAATGTCCGCCCTCCGTCCAGGTATCTTCAAAGATTGACTATCGTCGACCATTGTCATCGTGAGTCCTTTTCAGACATCGGTATCAACTTTGTTCTGACCTGTTTGTTGGCCTTATGAATCCTCAGTTACCCTCGTCATTGGGAACAAGCGATATGACATTCCAGCGGATTTCCTTCGGAAATACCCAGAATTTCAGCAGCGACTGTTTATACCTCCAATCATCAGAATGCCCGACGTTGACGAAGATATCGGTCATACTTTGGTGCATTTTTTATATTTAGGCGACTACGAAACCATTAACTCGCCACTCGATAGAGGCACATCTGACATCGCAAGAGAATATAAGAGGAGCGTTCTAGTTTATCAGGCATCCAGAAGATATCGCCTCCATGATCTTGAAGACCTTGCCAAAAAGAAAATCGAAAAATTGGGCGAAGAGATGTCTATGCTCGAAATACTCCAGACAACAAGGGACGTGTTTTCAAGCCTCCCCGAAGGTGAAACATGGCTTCCAAGTTATATTGAGAGAAACTTGCAGCGATTAATAAAGCCTGGACAAGCAGGCATTGTTTTGGATGAGCTTTACAGTGCTCTTGGTCAGAACCATCATTTTGATATTGCTGTGATGAAATTTATGCTCGAGATACTGTCCGATCGCTTACTATCTCGGGATATTCCCTTTGAGGACATTAATTCCCTTCGCCAACAAGCTGACGAAAAGCTTGCACGCGAAGGAGAGCTTACACGTGAAGATGAGCTTGCACTCAAAGAGCCTGCGCCCGAACAGCCTGCACCCGAAGAGACTCGTTGCCCCCCCATATATTGGACAATTTCTCACGAGTGTCCTGTCCTCAGAGGGTATCCTAAGCGTTATCCTTTGCCCAAAGAGCGTGAAGAGTATCATGCACCCGAAGAGCCTGCACCTGAAGAGTGGCCTTGCCCCGAAGAGTGGATAATTCCTCAAGAGTGTCCTGTTCCTGAAGAGTATCCTGCCCCCGAAGGTTATTCTTGGCCCGAAGAGTATCTTACCCCCGAAGAGTGTCCCTCTCCTGAAGAGTGGACAATCCCTCAAGATTGTTCTGATGTGGAATACTGCCCACCTGCTACTGCTGTGTCCTCTAACAATTCCCCCTGATGCTGAAGAGTTACCCGATGCCACATTACTACCCACCGAGCTTCTTACTCAGGCTCGGCCTGTTCAACACCACACAGCAAGAGTTTCAGTCGCGGATATGGCTTTGTACGAGAGTTGAGAAAACCTCTCCTTTGAGAGAAGGGCTAAAAGGACCAGCAAACTGGCGACAAGAGGTCTACCAGTCCTAAGCGAAGATGGATTCATTTCAATTTTTGTGTCTCGAAGACGAGCTTGGAGCATGTTATCTGCTCCTGTTTTTTTTTTTATAATCTCTGGTAGCAAATTGACTTTGGATCTTCCTGAGCACAACGTAGAATGTTCTCCCTGTCTTAAATGGTTGATCCAAAACCGACAACCTCGTACTGCGGATACCTAGTAGTACCAATGACTAGTTTATCAGGGCTTACACAAAAATGGAATTATCGACCTTCTTCTAACAGATGAACGCTAGAATAAATCTACTTTACCCCTCAAAGAAGAACAATCATCTGTTAAAAAGACCTTGGCAGTATATGGCAGTCAGGATAGGGTTGAGGACGTAAATTACATACAGATATAATACACTAGTGTAACAGTTACCAAATACGGAATAGTCAATGACTTTGATATCAAAAAAAAAAATCCGGCCGCGGAAATCAGGTCGAGATTCACCGTCCAGCCCGCTTCACTAGAAGTTCAACACAACGGCATCAACATCAACTGATTGCGGCTGACTGTTTAAGTTCGCCTGATCACAGCCATGGCGGCCCCCGTCCTCCCCCCGGCGCAGGTCAAACTGCCCGAGCTGCCCGCATCGCAATTGAGCCCCGAACAGGTGCACTGGAAGACATTCAAGAATCCTCTTCTCATTCCATCACCAGCAAATGGCCCGGTCAATCTCCTCACACAGCCCTCCGCTCCATCCTCTGCTGCCTCCTTTCCTTCTCTCACGCAACCTCCGGATATCTTCACCGTCACAACCGGCGCCCGCGTCCAGATCTTCTCCATCCGCACACGAAAACTCCTCCGATCGATCACACGATTCGACGACACCGTTCGAGGAACAGACGCTCGCCCCGATGGCCGGATTCTCGTCGCCGGTGACGACACCGGCACAGTACAGGTGTTTGACGTCGGTTCGAGAGCCATTCTGAAAACGTGGAAAGAACACAAGCAGCCCGTCTGGGTAACCAAGTTCTCACCTAGCGATCCGACCTGTCTTCTCTCCGCGAGTGACGATCGGACCGTGAGATTGTGGGATCTCCCCAGCGAGAGCAGCGTCAAGACCTTCGTGGGACACTCGGACTATGTGCGCAGTGCGGCCTTTATGCCCGGATCGCTGGCGTCTTCGGGCTCGTTGGTCTCTGGTAGTTACGACCGAACGGTGCGGCTGTGGGATCCTCGCGTGGAAGGCCGATCGGCTATGACATTCAAGATGGCTTCGCCTATTGAATCCGTTCTTCCTATGCCAACCGGGACAACGGTGCTTGCGGCGGCGGATAACAAGATCGCTGTGCTGGATATTGTCGCTGGCAAGCCGTTGCACATGATTCAGAGCCACCAGAAGACGGTCACGTCGATGTCCTTAGCTTCGGATGGCCAGCGGTTGCTCAGCGGTGCTCTTGACGGACATTTGAAGATCCATGAAACGACCGGGTGGAACGTCGTCGCTGGGTTCAAGTACCAGTCGCCGATTCTGTCGCTGTGCGCCATTACCTCTGGAGCGGCGCGTGAGGATAAACATATTGCCGTCGGTATGCAGTCTGGGTTACTCTCTATTAAAACACGACTCTCCGGACAACAGAAGGCTCGCGAGCGGGAACGCAAGAAGGAAATGGACGCTCTACTAGAAGGAAAGATCGACGAGCACGATAAGAAACTCGCCAAACTGAAGAAGCGCCGCCAGGGCTCCGCCTGGGCTCGCCGATGGCGCGGTCTGGATTTCGTCGGCGAGGGCGTGGACATTGTCATTGACGGAAACGACGCAAAAGACCGCAAAAAGGAGAAAGGCTGGCAGCTTGATCTCCGCAAGGGTCGCTACTCTGCGGCTCTAGACCAGGTCCTCGCAACTACCGACAAGATCGGACAACTTACCCTATTCGCCGAGCTGCGACATCGCTCTGCGCTTCGTGCGTCGCTACGAGGACGAGATGAGGAGACACTGCAGCCCGTGATGCGGTGGATATACAAGCACATCACGGAACCGCGTCTGGTGGCTATCTGCGTTGAGGTTGCAATGAACCTGCTGGATATCTACTCCGGAAATCTCGGGCAGTCCGAACAGATTGACAAGATGTTGGAGCGGCTACTCTGGCGTGTGCGTGACGAGGTGGATTTCGCTCATCAGGCTTTCGAGACGAGGGGGATGCTTGACATGTTGCGGGCATAGCAGAGCACATCTTACCTAGATTCAATTTCGATTTCACGGACTGGAGTTATGGCTGGGATGGAAAAGCTCGGATTGTATAGCGCTTGAGTTGATATAATGCAATGATACACACCCCGTGTCCTTTCAAGAGTAGGGTAACTAGTACCCATATTCATCCATCTCATAGTATGTCGTGGTACATCTCATTGATACAACTTCGAAAACTCACCCCCCTCCGGCGGCTGCAACCAATTCGCCCTATCATACTCCCACCCCTCCCCACCCTCAATAACATGGAATGTATACGCAAACCGACTCCTCTCCCCAGTATTCTTCTCACTCTTATGCAGCACATTCCCATGAATCAACACCAACGACCCAGCCTTGATATCCAACACCTCAACCTCCCCCTCCCCCTCAACATCCTCCTCAACCTCCAACCCAGCCGGAAATTCAGGACCCTGGTTATCCACAAACTCCGTCCCACACACTTCCCCGGTGCCATTATACCTCCTCACAAACCGCCTCTTAATTCCCCCTCCCCGTCTCCGATGAGACCCCTTATACATCCCCAATGTCGCATTCCCAGGTCCCGCATCTTGCAAGGCAATCCACCACCCAACGGCACTCGGCGCATTCGTGTACAGGAATTCCGAGTCCCGATGAGGTGGCACAGCGCCTCCAATCCCAGGTTGTTTGCAAATCACCATACTCTGCAGAACCCGCGGATCCTGGAACCCCAGACTCCTTGCGATCCCGACATTCCAATCCGACAAAGTCACAGCCTCAAAGGGTGGCGAGAGTTCATGCAGCGCATGCCCGATCTTATTTACAGCCTTTTCCTTCTCCCTGGATAAAGCCTGTTTCCCTGTCTTTGGGTCTGTGGTGAATGCGTCGGGTTCGAAGAAGAAGCGGATTTTGTCGCCTGAGGTTAGGAAGTAGTCATCGCCGACGTGTGGTTTGTCGTCGGCGTGGTCGTCGCCTGTTGTGAATTGGGTTAGGGGGTGTGTTGCGAGGTCGAAGTTTGCGAGGAGGGTGTTTGTTTCGGTTATTAGGGAGGTTGTTTGCGTGGGGGTTAGGTAGTCGGGGATGACGAGGTAGCCGTTTTCGTGGAAGGATTGGAGTTGGGTAGGGGATAGACTGGTCATTTTGGCTGTGTAGACTGGTGGGTTGAATGAGGTGGTGATGGGAATGTTAAGTGAGGTGGTGGCGTGGTGGAGGAACGCTTATCTGCGGGGTTTGGATACAGTGGCCTTTCAAAAGTTTGCAGTACCCACCTGTCACTATTCCATATCCAGCTAGTCTGAGGTTCTTCAAACTGTTTTGACTGGCAGAATAGCCTCATCTAATCCTAGCTAGGAAGTGATCATT
>JAPDEQ010000103.1:0-52521 GCA_027569205.1 Aspergillus kassunensis | reverse complement strand
CCCCCCCCCCCCCCCCCCCCCCCCCCCCCCCCCCCCCCCCCCCCCCCCCCCCCCCCCCCCCCCCCCCCCCCCCCCCCCCCCCCCCCCCCCCCCCCCCCCCCCCCCCCCCCCCCCCCCCCCCCCCGGGTATGGTTATCATCCACCTAGTGCCGGTTCATGGATTATGCACATGGCTTGGAGATTTGGACTTGAGAGTCACCGAGCATCGCTTTCGCGCCGAGGGTTACTCAAGTCTTCAATTGCTTGGATATAATAAATTCAATTGGTGGATGACATTAAGGATATTCTCCTTGTGACTTTCTGGTCCCACGAATGATATGATTTGCGGTTGTACCCTGCATGGCGTAGTTAAACGATATCAGGTCATCGATCGCTAGGATGCAGCGTTCAGAGATATTGAGAGGCATGAGGCATTGACTCTGTGAGGTCTTTTGGCTGTAAAATGAAGTTGTTCCTAGAAATATCCATGTTGGTTCGGCCCCTGAATATCTCTTCCATCCCAAGCCTTGATGACGTTTCAAGTAGGGGTGCTGTAAGCAGAGTGTTGCCTTGTTTTGAGACGGGTTGAACGCTGGAGGTTGAGGACAATGAGTTGGTCCACGGGGCAAGGGGAAAAAGAAATTTGATCTTCACCCACATCTTGAAAGGTGTCAGGGAGAATGGTGATCTTTATACTCCGTTGGCCGTGGGTGTATCCGAGTCTCGGCCAGGCAGATCACCAACGGGTGACGATCGATGGAATTGCCTGGAGTCTGGAGATCTTGGTTGGTATCTTCTTCACCACTCGTCTCACTCCGTGGATTGATATGGAGATATTTGTTGTAAACTTGATTCTGATAAGTTGAGGTTCCAGGAAAGCTTTACCCATGGAACTACCAACGGGTCAGCCAGGTCAGGCTGGTTAGCCACTGATAATAAGGCAAAGTGAGCGTCTCTCTCGAAATGCCCATCTTCATATCATCAACCAGTCATTTCCTTGCTGCACTCGTTACACCTCTCCACTTGCTAAGGTCCTGTGCGGTGGCGAGTATCGTCAAGGTGAAACTTGTTAAATACACGAATCGTATAGCAAATACGGCAACCAGGAGAAACGTTCAAGGATAAGGCAGATCAGCCAATGAGAGCGCCAAGATCTGCGGCTGTGGTCTTATCTCAAACATGGCTTGGATTGCGTCGCCATTGTAACCGTGGTCCTCGTCCTTTCCAAGTTGAGGATTAAATATCCGTAATGAGTGGAAGTCCAATCCGCGGTTCGTGACATTATTGTTGATTCTGTTCCAAGGTTGCTTCCCTTTCATGTGACGCAGTGTTGATTGGAATTGTTCCTGGATGGGGCCGGATCGATTTTAAAGAGTCGGATACGTTTTGATCCGACCCTTCAATCTCCCTCGCTATGCAATTATTGGGTCAATTTCCAAGAAGGTATGGAGTACGGAGTACGAAGCAGTCACTTTCTGAACAATCTCCCATGTTTGGCACGCTACCTAGTTAGCATTCTCTGCGTAATGAGACCGAGTTGGTATTTAATGGTGTGATACAAGATAAGTCCCTGTAGGTATTCCACGGGTACCTTGGTATATCAACACCTAGGCACACAGACTCAGAGACTCAAGAGGAGTTAAGACTGACACTGTGCTCTAGTAATATGGATAGATAACATAGAATACTCAGGTAAATTTGCAGAATGGTACTCCGTACTCCGTACTGAAGTGGGCATGCGGGCCCGCTCTCAAAATATACGAAACTAGTACGTACGAGGCCTGCAGAGACGACGACATCTTCCCTCGCAATCTCATCTCTTTTCTGTCCTCTGAATCTCTCCGCCTGTCTCGTCTCTGTTATTCCTATTCCCTCGCTTTACCACTCGTTTCTATCCGGACCAACACTGCCCGTGCCTGGTCCTCTTGCTGTCTCGTCACGTCTCCTGGCCCCGATCATGCTGGAACGCTCCTGATCCTAGTGTCGCCTTAAACTCATTCGTTTCTCCAATGTCGAATAATACGCCCGCTTTTGACGCTTCTCTTTAGTTGTGATCTTGATAAGTCGTAAGTTTCTGACTGCTGTGAACCCCTAGCCTACACCGAAGGTCGCAGACTAACAGTTCCTGCTGCAAAAGGTCTTTCAGTGCGGGTCACTACCTCATAGTCGACCGTCTACCTCTCGTTTCGGACACCCCTCGATAGACAATATCCCACAAATTCCTTGCGACCTGACGATATTCGGCGCCCTTGTTCAGGATTCCGCCCGCGATAAATCCTCAGAAAGAGAGACAGAAAAGGCCCATCTGTGACGGCAGGGACGGACCTTGATAACACTACTGCCATTGAAGAGTGCTTGGGGACGGCGAGTGTCACGTCAACGACCTAAGCCATGAATCAACGACTTTCACTACCCTTGCTAGTCCTGCTGGCATGGGCAGCACTCTGGATGACGGCCGACAGCTCCATTACATATTGCTCTACTGTCAGCACCGGAACGTCCGGCTCCTCGAGTAAGCCCTTTTGCTTCGACATCTTCTACTCTGTTTAACCTCTCTTAGATTTTTCCATTTACCAATCGAACGGTAACTGCCAGGACCATTGTGACGGTAGCGCATTCGGTATTCTGCTGGGCAATAACTGTTGGTGCTCTGATATTGCTCCCAATGAGGCAACCAATTACGACACATCGGACTGTGGTGATGATTGTCCCGGGTTTCCGGACGATAGCTGTGGCAATGCGTCGGAGACGTACTACGCATATGTCCAGCTGGGCAACCCGTCAGGAACAGCGACCGTATCATCATCGTCAACGTCGAGTACCGACGATTCGGCCAGCTCTACAACGGACGACGATTCCACCACCACCTCTCACTCGAGCATAGTCGAAACCCACGGCGGTACGGTCACAACCATAACAGTTGGAGATTCGGGAGCAACTTCCGGAGCAGATTCCGGCAGTGAGTCAGAAGACGATGGTGGCTCGAGCATCAGCGGGGGAACTATTGCGGGTATCGTTGTCGGTGTCGTGGGCGGTCTTGCGCTGATTATTGCTGCCATCGTATTTTTCCTGGCCAAGCGCCGCTCACGCGAAGACGATGCGAAGAACAAAACCCCCCAGATGGGCTACGCCAACGCGAAGGGAGCCTTCGGGGAAAATCACAGCCACACAATATCGAATGGATCATCGGTCCCTCAGCGCATGCCCACGTTTACGGACAACCGCTTGAATACCGGTACCAATCTCTCACCAGGCGGCCATGGCCGTCGATCCAGCGACGTTTCTCTCCAAGATAACGAAGATTATTCTCGGCCGGTGTTACGAGTAAGTCTTTTGTTCTTCTGGAGTTGTTCAGTGCTGACTATATTAGCTCACAAATCCGGACTAAACATCAAACTACCATGAACCTATCTCAAATTTACGCTTCGAATTCTTCATTTTTATGCGATTTCTGATTTTGCACGGCGAAACAGCGGATACCCCTTGTCACATGAACCTTGTTTCTTATCATCTAGGAGGCGAGATGAACTCGATCTCTTCGGCGTCTCGATTACTGTATATCAGCATAATGGAAGCGTTTCTGAAATATCTCGGACTACGCGAGCAATAAGCGACTGCATGGATTTGGAACGAAGGCTCACTACCAGCACGTTTCAACCATCTCATGCCGCGCCACAAGGAGGACCTTATTGGGAAGATTGAGATCTTCGAATGTTTAATACTATGCAGTTTAGCGACAGTCAATGGGCGGCTGAACTTGTCAGTGCGTAATTATTATAAATCTCAAGTATCTAGGTCTTATTGAATGTATCTTGACGGACTACCGAATTAAGCCACGGCGGATACAAGTATCAAGAAATTACATTAATCTTCGACTGACATCTTTTCCAACGCTTCTTGTCTTATCATCTAAGCCAGGGGACTTTCTTTAGCGACGCAGATCCATCTAGAAATCCTTCGTGTCTTCATGTGCATCATGTGCATCATGTACCTTCACTCTTGGTAACGTTTTCAACTCTGCATCCTCAGTTCATCCCCAGGAAGCTGAGATGCACTCATACCATATAGGGTAGTAGCCAGCGAGTTCCTAATCTAGTATTTCAACCGGTTTTCCATTTTCGACCATGTTATTACCTAGATTCAAGTCGCAATGACTCCGAAAATAGGGCCACATCGAGGTAAACGCCTCTTTAGTCTCTCTACGGCGCGTTAGGGAAGAGCCTTGGGGAGTGTATAGTTCAACGTATTTCACGGTTTAATATTAGATCGAAAAGACCCATGGAGTTTATCATCAGGGAAAAGTAACCCCGGATAACAGCCATACTATATAGTAGCTCAGGACGCGTTACCGGCATCAAGGTAGGTCCATAACCGATCAATTAAGAGGTTGGGGTTGCTTATACCATCAATCATTTACAAACTGCAACTCCTCTAGTCCCCGCGTGGTGATGAATATGCCACACCTCATGCCTTGCCAGATCCTATGACGCCGGGTCATATACCGACTTCCACTCATCTTCCACCCGTGGAATCAATGTCCAGTCTTGATCCGGATCCCTGAGATACATCGTTAGAAGATGTCACCCTTAACAACCGGCAGCCTCATACTATCCTTCATGGCTGTAAACTGTGCAGCATCCACTGCCTCGAGCTGTGTTTGTGTACAGCCAGGTCCTTCACTTTCGGCTTGGTCTCTTCTTGCGGATGTTGGGCACCAGCGTCAGGCGCGGGAAACAATAACATTGAACAATTATTACTCACGTGGCACATTTCGGAATCTGGAGGAAGCTATTCTATGCCCCTCCCTTACCCCCCGTTACAGAATCTGCTATAAGGAACAACCGACTTCCAATAATTTCACATATACTTGGGATTTACCTACGCAATTATGTCTTCTACACTGCTTTCGCCGGATCTTCAAATCATTGTTAATAACCTGAGCCACCTTATCAACACGGGAAATGTATCGAAAGTGACAGTTCAGGGTGGATGGCGGTATGATGGTGAAGCTTTTCAGAAAGAGATCAACCAACTAAGAGAAGCAATTACCAACAGCGGTAATAACGTGAGTTATACTTCGGCTTTGGTAGTGTATTACCTTTATTAATTATCTGATACTAGGTCATGGACTGCCATGCAGCTCATTTCACTCAAGGCGTAAAGATCTGGAATCCTACGAATCGGTTGATCCTAATTCAAATACACGGAAGCTCAAAAGTCAACCCCCGTGAAACGCTACAGTCTGGGTCATACAAGTACCTAGAAGAAGAGACACAGGTGCTTATTTGCGGGAGTGGGGAAGGGGTTGATGTTGGTATAGTGCCTCTGGCTCCAGGCACAACTTTTCACAAGATATGATTTCATCTAAGATTATATCAAGCAAAGAGAGTGAAATAGGACAATGTTAATGGTATAATCTCAAGCCTGCGGCGATGCAGGGGACATGATGGCCATCGTAGAATCACGATGCATAGCAAGGCGATCTTGGTCTGGCTTCCAGTTTCGTTTTAGGAGGACAGTTTGGCAAAGGGGTAGGACTAGGAGAATCATGGACAGAAAACTGGGCAGGTATCGATACCGGTGCCGAAGCAAAAGAATTGTTGTCAGACAATTGGGAAGAGAACAAAGCTGGTACTAATCAACTACAACCAGCATCCGCCTAAAAACAAAGCCTATAGTGTGCAGAACGCAAGTCAAATGCAAGACAGAGCTATCAAAAACTAATTCCATTATTCTCGTCAATCAGTGATGGTTTTCGGGGCCGAGGTTGCAATCGCTTGGTAAAGCAGGAATTGTTCCTGATTAAACAAGTAAAAATCCTTAAGTCTAATCCCAAATAACATATTGCTGAAGAGCCGAGCACCGCTGTAGTCTTTTGGGATGAACTTCCTATTTGTTATCAATAAGCAAATGTATAGACATCTCAAGGTCTGTTGAAGGTTCAAGACATACGGTTTTCCATCCATATATTGCACGCGAAACACGCGAATGGGAACCTGATCCAATTGCACATGAGTTTCTGCCGCATTAAGGTCCAAAACCATCCAGCACCTCGCACGTGGCTCATCGATGTTTGCGGGGACGTGAATCCGATCTGTTTTGTCGTCGAAAGGGCGCTTTAGATCCTCAGAGAAAAAATAGATCGAGAGAGTCATATTCCCCCTTTGTGGGATTGGAACATGGTCCGCCATGATCTAAGGAAAACTCGAATGGGATCAGTCATCTTGTGTAGAACTGCCAAATGACGATACAATATGTTCTCGTCACATAGTGTAGAAGGCCCTTCTCGGTGGGGAGAAGAGGATTTTCACGAAGGGCTGTAATTGGCTAGGAAATAGCTCATCATCCTGTCAAAAGACTCATAACTTACTCTTTCTCAGATCTTACTCCGTACTTGCAACTGCCCACCTCTGTCGGAATGAGTGCTGCTCATATTCGCACCTGCCTAATTTCTTCCTGCGAGAGTAAATATAAAGGCAGCAATGCTATTACCAGCATTTAGTTTCAAATGTGACGAGCACAGGCCCTACTTATACCGCTTAGGTATTTCCTTTCCCGAAACCGATCGGATTTCGGTGCCATACTTGTGGGAAGGCATTTTGGATGCAATCAACTCTCATTAGACATAAAAAAACAAGTCCGTCCCTCCCTAGTTGGCTCCCTCAATGCAATGCAACGTTTACCCAACAACGATATGTGATACAACGCTCCAAGCTACTAGCCAGAGAATTATTTGAACCCCTGAGCCACAGTCTGCCGAGGCACATGGCTTAGATCTGAGTTATGATTGACTGGCAGATTGTCCAATCAGATAATGATGTTTGATTGGGTTTGCAAAGATAAGGCGAACCAAGGAAAGCTTCGGCAAAGCTTAGCCGCCATTCTCATTCCCTGCCTCCGCTAACAAAATAAACAGGCACATCTCCACTGTATGGGTGCATATGTAATAACTAGCAGCACACGTGGGCAGAATATGGATCAAATAATATTCCATGATGTCCAACAACTTGCCCATGTGCTTTCAAACACGGCTTGTCATTTAACATCGGGATTAGTCCCGAGTCCTGCCAGGAACCGTCACAAGCTGACCCACATTGGGGAGTGATGTGAAGTAGCTTTGTCGAGTATGAATGATATCCAACAACTTGCCCATGTGGGATTAGTCCCGAGTCCTGCGAGAAAATATAAAAGCATGGCCGGATGACCACAAAGAAAGAAGATTGTCGATCATCAACATTCATCATGAAGACCGACATCCTAGTTCCCTTACTTGGCCTCTCCAGCAGTGCTGCAGCTGCGGCCGTGGGGAGTGGTAACAAAACTCCATTCGGATACGCCTCTGGATCCAAAGAGTCAATTGCCAATCTCAAGGATAAGGTTGAGAATGTTGTCTGGATCTTGCTGGAGAACCGCAGTTTCGACAACATCCTCGGTGGTGTCAATCGCAAGGGTCTCGACAACGTCGTCAACAACGGTCCCTTCTGCAACCGCCAAGATGTCAGCGATCCTAGCAGTTCGGAATGGTGCAGCTTCTACAAGGACTTTGACTCTGTCAAGCATGACCCTGACCACTCCATCACGGGCTACAACATGGAGCTTTATGGTACCTACACGCCCAGTGATGCTGCGATAAACAACGGCTCCCTGAAGGTTACCGCTGAAGGCTTCGTCGAGCAGCAGCTCGTGCATCACCCAGGCCTTGATGCCAAAACTGCTGCCGAGGAGGTCTTGGGGTACTACTCCGAGGACGAGATCCCAACTCTTGTTGACTTGGTTGATGAGTTTACCACCTTCAACTACTGGCACTCATGTATTCCCGGTGTGAGTTTTAATCTTAACTTAAATGTACCTCAAACTGACAAGTACTAGCCTACCAACCCCAACCGTCTCTGTGCCGTCTCCGGTATTGCCGACGGCCACGGTGAAAACGACGAAAGCTTCGACGTCTCAGGAATCGACACCTCCAGCATCTTCCAAGTCGCCAGCGAGCAAGGCATCTCCTGGAAGAACTACGACGGCACCAACGGGGATTTCCTCCCAGACTCCCTCTTCTTTAACTGGACCGCCGAAAACGCCCGAAGCAACGTCGTCCCTATCGAGAACTTCTACCAAGATGCCTACCTCGGCCTCCTCCCCCAACTCTCCTACATCAACCCCTCATGCTGTGATCTCGACACCAACTCCATGCACCCCTCCGGAAACGTCTCCTTCGGCCAGGTCCTCGTCAAGCAAGTCTACGACGCCATTCGCACAGGACCCAACTGGGACAAAACCCTCCTCCTCCTGACCTTCGACGAAACCGGCGGGTTCTTCGACCACGTCGAGCCTTCTCTTGCCGTCCGTCCTGATGATAAAACCTACACCGAGACTGCCGCCAATGGTAAATCATACACATTCAACTTTGACCGGCTCGGTGGCCGTATGCCCACCTGGCTTGTCTCTCCGTATGCTCCTAAGGGACATATCGAGGACTACGGTGTTGATCCCGCTACCGGGGAATCTGCTTCTTACAGCGCTACCTCTGTGCTTAAGACCCTGGGGTATCTTTGGGATCTTGAGGACTTCTCGCCTCGTGTTTCTCATTCTCCGGCGTTTGATCATTTGATCGGGCCGAGTAAGCGCAGAAGTCCTGCTACTTTGGCTAATCCTCATACTTTTCCTGACGCTGTCTAAGTATTTGACGGGGATTTAGTTTCGAGCTTATGATAAATGTCTTGGGATGGAGATGTCTCTTGGATATGTACGCCATATTTCGTGTCATGTATAATGAGAATTTTGCTATGAATGTGTCTTATGATTACAGCAATGCAGTCCGAGCGCTTTACACTTCTAACCATGTCTATGATAGCCGAGGGTCGAAGCAACGTGACGAGTAAATCTAATCTAAGCAACATGCTTACAGTAGAATCGAAAAAGGGGACGTAAAACATGATAAGCTTGGTCTGAGCGACGAGTCATCCCCCAACCGAAGAAAAACCGAGTTCTATCTGATGCACATCACTGTGCGCATTGTGCATTGAATAAGTCCCCACCAATCTTTCTGCTTCACAACACCGTATAAATCTTTAACTTGCCTTATAGAAATTTATCATGGTCTACTCTTGCTATACCTACAGGCACAGACATGTCCAATGCGATATGGTCAACCCACCCTGTCAAAAGTGCCAACAAGCGGGGCTTGAATGCCTCGAAAAGCGACCCTTGCGATGGGTCAACGGGCCGAATTTTCGGCGCAAGATGAAGCCTTCAGAAAAAAACCGGAACAGAAAATCTACCAAAGCGAACAAGCAAAGGAGAGAAGTCTCACCGAGAGATGCAGAGTTTGTGTAATGTTCTTTCTCAACAGTCAGAGACTGTCTAGTGGATTCAAGCCGTCTTGGTAGCATCGATAATTTCTCCTTACTCGTAAGAGTGAATGAGCTGCTTGGTTGTGCTGCAAAGTTTGATTCCCATGCATGGGTGCAGGCATCCAACAGGATCGGTCACCACAAGTCCCATTACAAGCAACAGAGATGCTGGAAAGTCTGGCTGAGTCATATAAGCCGGAACTATGATTTATGGCTGGCGTATCTGTGATGCACTGACTGGAAATGCCATTCCTTTGTATGACATAGTCGATGAGCTTGTCAATGCGATTGACACGTTACGAAGGGATCAGACATTGTTCAAATGTATCCTTTGGCCCATGTTCATTGCAGGAATGGAGTCGCAACAACACGCCCAAAGACATTATATCCGGGAATGCCTCAAGAGTTTTTGGCTTGAAACAAAGTGCATCAACGTGATCAATGCAGAGACAATACTTGAGAGGCCCCGGACTGAGACTTCAAGCGCGCAGAATTCGACAAGGAATTGGATATTTTCCTTTGCACACATAGCAGGACATTGGCTATTAATTTAGAAGATTTGTGCTACTTTTCTCTATTTACATGTGGAAGAGAGTAGCAGTACATCAGAAGTGCTTTAACTAGTGATAACGGTTCTATGAGATAAGTGATTTATTGTTAGATACACATTAAAGCCCTTGCACGTCAACATGGACTTATCTATAACAAACTTCATATAGGAGAACTTAAATAGAAGCAAGCCACAGTTAGGGGATTATGTATACGGCGCCCTTCACATGATCGACAGTACATCGCGGCCTCGAAAAGGATGCCAATACATGCTGGAAGAGGCCGCGGCGTAACACGTAGAACCGCGTTCCTAAGCGCACCAGCCTCAATAAAGAATAGAGACATCATTGTTTGCCATAAAGAGAGTCTCAATACATTGGAAGATATGCGAATTTTTAATGCTCCAAAGATGGAAACATTGGTAACAGAAATTCCCATAGTTATCCTCTGGAAGTCAAATGGAGGGATCGGTCACTAAAATTGAACTTATACTACAAGCGTCGATAGATGTATTAACAGGCTAAGATACAATACACCCTTAAAGCCATAGTTTCAAACACAATTCGTCCCATCGATCCTGTCACAGCCAAAGCGCTGTCGGCGGAAGAGATGTTTCGTTTCGAACAAGGGAATCTTAAAAGGAAACGTATCCTGACATAGTGAATGTGCTAGCAGGTAGAATCCAGCAGTCGCCGATGTAAAACCAAAGGCACCAGCTGCCTTGGTGATATCATCGCCTAAAACCAACCTACCATCGGCCCTCATGAAATAAGCGGCACAATTGAGGATGTAACATAGCCCAAGGGCGCCATAAACAACAATATTCGGGACGTTCCTGAAAAAGCTTTTAGTATGACTGCCGATGCTTTATATGCCCGTGTCTATACTTACTTGGGGAGAGAAGCTAGGAAGAAGAAAAAATTCAAGAAGCACCAGACTTCATTTGATTGTTAGCCAAAGCCAGTAGTGTCTAAAAAAAGGAGTGGCTGACTTAGCTGATAGAACGCAAACGCGCTATAGTCAGCCGTTTTACCACCATAGGACTCTATAACACCCAGCGAGGGCATTAATAGTACACCATAGCCGCCATAATAGAATCCTAATTCGATGTGATTAGCATCCAGTGCAATAGCTCAATTTATGTCATAGCCTACCAAATGCCGCGAACACTGTATAGGAAAAAGTGTTTCCTTTCACCATCTCTCACTGCGCAGATATAAGAAGTCCTAAGCCAGCTAGGAAGCAAAGGTTTGCAATGAATACTGTCTGGTTTGTGACTATCCGGAAGCCCATCATAGAAAGCGAAAGGGTCATCAGGGTAGTTGCAAAGCCACCAAACCCTAGTGGACTCTAATAACCAAAGTTAATATCGACATACCGCATGTATACCGTCGGGAAGACTCTTCGAGTACGTACTGGGTTGGCAAGATGTCTGTTCGCCATTGAGAAACCACAGCCCTTAAAACAGAGAGATGTTGCGTTAGGTATTGCCACGACCCTTTTTCACTTGCTGATGTAAGTCCATGGTTCTAAAGAAAAGTATTATGGGAATTCGAAGTATAAATCATCAGGAAATTTCCCGAGTAACCTAGAAAAACGGCCCTGCCTCTAGATTACAGTAGTGACGTGTAACATAACTCGGAATTTACGTCCGCCTATTTTAACTTCCTAGATGGGCGTTAATCTACTATATTAAACATATTAAGGGTTCTACCAGATCCTGCCAATTAGTGGTACGTGACACCGGAAGCTTAAAATCTAAAATCTACGCTCGCCTATTTTAACTTCCTAGATAGGCGATGGGGCTTACTAATTTTGCATCCATGATCCGGTAGCATGCCATAGTTATCAATATTCAATACAGTCTTGATGTCAAAAGTGAGGATGATGCAAGTATCCACAATCTATATCTGGGCGTGACACTGGCCCACTCAAAATAACTTCCTAATCAGGTAAAATCCTTGCCCATGATGCTAGTCGACCTAAGCAGATCTGGATCATACGTAAAATACTCAGCTTAGGTACAATCAAGTTACATTATGACTGGAGGATCAAGGAAATTCGGTATGTGCTCTGCGCTCTATTCTGTTTAAAGTTCCGAATGTGAATATTTAAAGCGCCCCTTCCCCCGACCTATGTGAATTATTAAAACTGGAATCTTTACTGCCAATAACGACCAAAGTCTTGACGCAGAGACTCGAGCTCAAACCGTTATTCTTCTTCGAACCTATATCTGCGCCATGTCTCTCGACGAAACCAAAGCCAACGGCTGGACCAGCATGCCTGCTGATGCAGGCACCATCTTTGGTGACAAACCCTTCATCAATTAACCAGGGCCTTTGTCTCTCGACGAAATCAAATTCCCATTTGAGGAACCAGTAGTCGCAAAGACTTTGGAGTATGCAAAGAGGACCCTGCATCCCGAAACTTTCAACCATTCGATGAGGGTCTACTTCTATGGTATGCTTGCCCGACGAGGCTCTCTAACCTCTAACAAACCTAGGATTTATGTTTAACGTGTATACAGGAATGGCTATTTCGAAGCAGCAGTTCCCCGAGCAGTTTGCCAACCTCAACCCCGTGACTTGGGCCTTAACATGCCTACTCCACGATCTGGGCACCGCAGAGGAAAACCTAACGGCAACACGGATGACATCTATGGGGGAATCAAGGCCATTAATGTCTTGAAGGGCTACGGTGCCACCGTGGACCAGGCTGAAGCAGCTGCCGAGGCAATCATCCGTCACGAAGATATGGGAGTGGACGGTACGATCACGTATTTTGGCTAACTTATTTAGCTAGCCACAACGTACGACAACACCGGCTTCTCTCCGCACGTCAAGGATTTCGGTGGATTGATTCACGAAACCACCCGCATAGAGATCAACGAGACCTACCCGCGTATCAAGTGGTGTCAGTTCTTTGCTAGTGTTATTCGGAAGGAAGAGATGATCAAGCCCTGGTGCTATTCGACTTACCTGGTCAACTTTGACTAGGTGATTGAGGCCAATAGCCTGATGAAGCAGTGGGAGTGAGAAGTTACCACTCAAAAACCATAGTGATTTCTCTATGGATATTGAGGCTGACAGAATCAGCACTGGACCTACATAACAACGTGGAGTCAATCAGGCAAGCACGATCATTACACTGGGGAAGGATAAAGCAACCAAATTATGCCACGAGTGATTATTCTCTATAGGTACAGTTAAGAAATATCAAGAAACATGGAGGGAAAAAAAAAAAACATCATACTGACCGCATACAGCGGATACAAGTGCGGCTTTCGCAACGCCTCTGATGCAGCTGGAGCCCTCCTCATTCTCTTCTTAAAGACCATCGAAGTAATCATAAAGAACCTAAAGACGAGAATCTAAACTATTAGTCCACCAATCACAATACCCTTAGCAGCATCTATCATCCCATCCATAGCGATCATACCAGCACCATTGCCTTACCATCGAAGCGTAGTCGGAAAAATTAAGAACTTGTGGCTGACTAGGGAGTTACAGCCGTGGCCGCTATAGTAGCCGCCTTACCTTGTATGGACTGCTGCTTTCTTGCTCGTGTCGTCGTCTGGTCCTGGGGTTGTCTGATGCAGTGGTCGTTCTATTGGAGCATGAAGGAGCCACCAGCTCGGCGGCAAGGCGGCTAGGAAAGGTATCGTAAGGTTTGAATGGAAGTTTTCTATGAAAGATCACCGGCCACTCTAGATGCGTTGTGGAAGCTTTTGGTTGGGCGAGCGCCCCGAGAAGTTCCGCGGTGATTTCAGTATCATATAGATGGAGATATTCATGTTCTATTATGTGGGTCACAAGAAGGCGTGACTGGAAGCGGATGAGCTGGGGTTCAAATAAGTTAAAGAGAGACATACAGTGTAGGTTATTGGTTTTGGCAGCTCCAGCTTGCGCTCTTGGAGTTGTGCAAGAGCCAACAAGACACAAACATAATATGGATCTTGGGTCCATTCCTTTGGGGTTATTTGAGCCACTAGCTTTTTGCGAATTTGCGCACCAATCCTGTTGTGACGTCCACGTGGATCATCACGAAAGTCGAATTTCCTTAGGCGACCCCCTTCGACGTGTCCATAATGTAAATAGCCTACCAACGGGGGTGCGTGCCTATCAACATGCTCGTTGGGTTGCCCATGGCGATAAAACACAGTATAGTGCAGCCGATGGACGGGTTCACCTGCGAAGAAGAAATAAGGCCCCTTGCTGCTCAGAGAAATTGCAAGTCAGCTATGGACTAGCTGGATATCGTATCGGATCACATTTCTTACCCATATTCAGCAAACGGGCGTCCCTCACCCACCAGAATATCAACAAGGCAATCATGCTTTATGATGGCAATGGGTCTTGTCCACCGCCGTCCGAACGAAAAGACAGGGTAGGTCATCCTTAGTGAGGCCCGCCGCGTGCGCGTACATGACCGAGGACATCCGGTTCGAGCTTCCGATGTCGTACATCAGATCGTGTGTGTTGGCAAGCAGCATCGCTACAAACATGCCCGTCTTGCTTTTGATGTATTCTGCTTCGCTTTGGTACCCAAACGGGCACAAGCCGGCACAATCAGCTACCGTCCCGGACACCCAGTCCCCGGGAGCAATATCTGCAGGGCCTAGGCTAGTTGCGCCGTACTTGCCTACATACCATGCCTGCTGGATGCGGCGGACCTCCTTCTGCAGATCGAAGCTGAGCATGGCGGCTAAGGTGGCCCCGGTCAGAGGCGCTGATTTCCGACTGTCCTTGAGCTTGAGTGACCCACGCGCTACCTCGATGGCACGCTTGAATCCCGAATTATTTGCATCGTCTAGGTTGAAATCGTAATCCACGGTCCTGAGCATCTGGAGTGCAGCGCAGTCGGGTGCATCTTCCCGGGAGACGATCTTCTTCTGTAGACCAAGAAAGATGAAGAGCGTGCATGGGCTGATGGGTGGGAAGCCGTCGGCATTCCAGTCACCCTCGTCTAAAAGGGCAGAATAGGTCGTGTTAGACTTCCAGGCGGTACCTCTTAGTGTCTTAGGGCCTACGCTGGTTAAATCCTTCGGGTCACTGGAGTTGGAGACGGTCATTCTCAGTCCCTCAACCACCTCTCTGGGCTTGCCTTGGCGGATTGTGTTGTATATCCTTGCACATTGCAGAACATCACGTACTAGTTGGGGATGGAGTCCCTCTTGGGGTTGTGTAGCTGCAAGCCATTTCCAACCTGGAAGGGTGCCGACAAGCCCGCCTTGTACATCTTGTTGTCTTGAGATGGATGAATCACTGAATTGTCTCATAGTATCTTTGCCCATCTCGGACAACACGAGACCAAGACCACCCAAGTTATCTGGTACAGGGAGAGGAGAGTCTTGCTCGAGACGCACGAAGCGGACCATTCGATCCTGGGAACGGCTGTAGGAAAAGGATTGAGGGAGTTTCGAATTTCTGGCAAATGGCGAGAATCGTGAGGCAGAGACCAGCGGAATCTGGCAAGGAGTGCCACCAGCAAGGCACGGTGCTCATAGAAGACAAAAACGCGCGCTGGACACTGCCTGGGACCGCGGCCAAATGGAAGAAATAAAGACAGCAAAAGAGACCTCGAACGAGGGTGTTCTGTAAAAGCAAGCTCTCTCCTCATCCATCGTGGATTCTCAACTTCCACGCGCAACTTATTACTTGTTCCCGGCGGCCGCGGCTTGGGGTCGCTGATGGGTGCAGAGAATGTGACAGACATTCGGGCTGATTTGGATCATTACGGAATGATAATGCCCCCTGGGGTAAGTTCTTTGTCTCGTCTTAACTGTAGATACTGATGTTGGCGCAGCCAAATGAATGGGTCTCGGAGCTTGTTGAGCTGCTTGAGGCGTAGAGTGCAGTTCGGAGGATCAAGTAGTCAGAGTAACACTGCCTTTAATGCCTGTACTATGCCCGTCCACTTTAATATCCTTGAGTAACCATGGCGAGGAAGACGAAGATGAAACAGTGTGCGCGCTATTTTTGGCGCACCCAAGAATAGAGATCTCGCATTGCATATGGTATTATGTGGTACATGTTTCAGTTCTGGGCAGCAAACATGCAGGGGACTTCACATGGCCAACCGTTCGATTCTAAATTTAGACTCAGGTCTTGCTGGACGAGATGAAACGCGGCGTTGCTTGTGTCGGCGGCTAACCCAGCGACAATATGTATGTATAGACCGTCCTAACACCAGAAAGATCTGAGATGAGGTTTTACACTTTACTGACCACAATGCCACCACACAGCTCGAGAAAGCCGAGTCCGCAAGCTCAACACGCCCTGATCCGGAAATATAACATATCAATTGAGGGCCCCATCCGGCGGCGAGATTGGCCAGGGAGATATGCACCTATGTTCGGCATTGTGCGAGATCTGGAGAAGATCCAATACGATGAGTACTGCACCAGGGGCTACACCAGCGATAATACGAAAATAATCCATGTCTCAAATATGTGCAACCGCGTCGAGAAGCTTGTCAGCAAAGCTCATGGTCTTCGTGCTTCCCTCGATAATGAAGAAACCTGGAGGTTAGAAACAGAGCATTTGGTTCTGCAGCGGTTTAAGACAGATGTGGATTGGTATG
Organism: Aspergillus kassunensis; assembly: GCA_027569205.1. Classification (NCBI taxonomy): domain Eukaryota; kingdom Fungi; phylum Ascomycota; class Eurotiomycetes; order Eurotiales; family Aspergillaceae; genus Aspergillus; species Aspergillus kassunensis. Next base: position 36,064 of record JAPDEQ010000103.1, on the reverse strand, counting down.
TGGGTTGTCATGTTGTTGAGAAACAGGCAGCTAATTGTCGTGCCTAGTCACCTTTGTGCAGACCGACGGTGGATTTCAGACTTTCAGGCAATACCTAGCTGCCCAGCGTCGGGAGCAAAGTTGCAAAGCGTCCGCAATAATAGGAGACTCTGTCAAGGCTCTGAAGTTATGAGAGCAAAGTTGCTTGTAGGTGTACTATCCACCCTTGTTGCCACTGGCTAATTAGTATGTAACTTGCAGGCTGAACAACCCTCGCAAAGCTTCTTTGTCACTAAAGGGAGCTGCACATTTGTCGATAGGTCAATGGTCTAAATTCAGAAGAAGATGCTCGCCCATCACAAACCTGACCATGTTCTTGGACTAGGACGAACTGACGAGTTGCAGCACCTCCTTGGTGCTAACCCTGATATCCTGGCAACGGTCATCGGGGATGAAATGGAGATGTACTTTCCCTTTCTTGTCCTTGAGGCAAAATCTGAAAAGAACAGCGTGGGGTTCGAATCGATCGAGCGACAAACTGTCTTTCCTATACGCGCCATGCTTGCTCTCCAGAGGAGCTTGGAAGCCGCCAGCAACGTGCAACTAGATCCCATGGTATGGTTTTTGGCCAATCGCGGAGATGAATGGAGAGTCTACGCTTGTATTCCTGACCGCACTCGGATAGTAAGCATGAAGTCCTGTTCGAAGAATATAGCTGATTATTGTCATCCAGCGAATCATTGATCTATGGCACGGGTCTATTCTTAGGCACGACTCGGCACTGCAACTTCTTCTAATGATGGACCTGCTATGTGATTGGGCGAGGGATATATATATGGAGCAGATCATGAGTAGTTTACAAGAACAGGCAGGTCCGGACTTTCCAAGACTGTACTCTCAGAACAGTGTCGAAGTCCTACCCCCCATGGAACTTCAGCCCCCTGATACGCGCTTACCAAACACTCCCCGAGCGACACCACAGCCGGCGCAATCCGTTTACACTCCTCCCACCATATTTATCAAGTCTGAGACTGAGGACATGATGGTGAGCGTGGTGCCGCACATCAGCACTGAGGAAATATCAAGCATAGAGCATGGGACCCCGGTGTCATTCACGCAGCCATATATCAGCACTGAGGAAATAATAAGCACAGAGCCTATACCACGAAGCCCATCCATGCAGCCTCACTTCGGCACTGAGGATACGTCAACTACAGAGCCTACAACTTCAAGCCTGCTCGCGCAGTCTAATCTAGCTCCTGCTGACGGACGGGAAGACTGGGATACGACACCAGGTAACTGGTCCGAACATATAGCGATAAGGTCTTATTCAGCCGTGCAACTTCGATTTCGTTCTCTATCGCTTCCCGAGTCCACCTACAGCCTAATTGTGCTATTAAAGGAAATCGACAGAGAAAGTGAGACAGCTCTAACAGCCCTTAAGCTGTTGGACTTATTCAATCTGGCCGACCCTTTTATTACGGAACCCCGCTTCATTGATAGAATCAGACGCATCTGGGGAGAGCCCGATGCTCCCCTGCGCCCCAAGGGCCAACCCCTGATCTATGCTTGCCTCCATTGGCGAGCAGCTTTTGATTATTATGAATGGGGAATAACGAAGGAATTCGCATGTATTACGGCTTCACAGGTTGCTATTGCGGCGTTAGCAAGGATTGGAAATGTCACAGCAGGAAACATGTCCCTTGGGGTCACACCTACCACACCGCGTCTGATTCATCCTCTTCGTCACCTCCCCCTCCCCGAGCTGGTGTAAGCAGCGTCCAAGAACCAATTTCTTCACTTAAAGGTCTCAAACGGACATGCGACAACGAAAAGCTGGACCGAGGATCTTGCGAAGGCAGCATTTGCCGAGCGTCTCTGGAAATGGCGAGACCTGCGACCAACGGCTTTCGTGGGGTGTCACAACAACATCTGCTCAGTTGCACCAGGAATTCCCCATTTCTATAAAGATGAGCACGAAGTCAAAATCCTGCCCCTACTCAACGTCCCAGAGATTGCGAAAGAACGACAATTTGCTCTCCTGCGGCAACCGCCTGCCACGGAGGTTAAGGCCCCGCTATACTGCATCTTTCCGTTTAACACACGAGACATTTCTAGCCCGTCCTGGAATGGCAAGGCTGTCCGTTCTTTCTTACGCGAGGGCTCGGGTTGTTTTTATGGATCCAATTTGCAACTTACAGCACTGGATAGGGAACGCTTGGGCCGGCTGTCAACTGTTTTGATTAATTCGAATTTGACTTGGGATATCCCTAGGCCATATAAGCGACCGCGAAGGCATTGATATCAAGTGAAACGTTAGCGGGAGTTTGCTTATTATTGGTGTTGGTTACTCTGTACCGTGTTGTCTTTTTCGGTGTTTCTTTGCTTAGGATTATGTTAGTTATAGTTCGCTCTGCTGGGACTATACATGTATATCTTTACTTTACCTTCCCTATCCTCTCTAGTTACTTTAGGGTATTATAGAAGATACTTCCTATAGTATTATACCACAGCTGACCTATAAAGGCGAGAGCCTTGGGCCTGATATAAGAACGGAAGGTACGTCCAGGTAATGCGTAGATAGTAGACGGCTCTTCCACAATAAGAGCTTGACTAAACAAGAATGGAAAGAGCGACTCTGTCCCATTGCAGCCCCTTCCTTGCAGCTATTCCCGCCAGTCAAGAAGGCACAACCTGAAACGCTACTTCCCTTCTTGGTCTAACAAAACAGGCAGGCGCGGTGGTTGCGCTTTCCTTATTCGTCTATATTAACTCAGGGAAGGCACGACCTCGGACGTAGTTTCCTAGTTTCTATATATCACCTCACGGTATTGAGAGCTGCGGATGAGGCTCGGCTTACAAGCTTACATTTCTCTTCAGGCAACAATCGCACCTTTCCTCTTGGCCCCTTCGGGCCACAGCCAGAGTTATGCGTTGATTGGAGCGTCTTATGTGAGTGGTGTCATGAGGGGGAGATGGTTGATGAGCTATACTGTGAGGATCTGATGGACTCTAATAGATTCTTAATTACAGAGGTAGAGAGTGACTCACTTTACCATGCTCTTCGTGCCTTCACATTTGGAATGGAGAGGATCGACCGAGCCTCTGGGGTGTGTATGGCGCGATGATCGACGTGAAGTGGCATCAAAGTGGGCGCCGATGGTGCGATCCCCGAGATCTGTTAATTGGAACAAACTCAGTCATCGCCATTCTCCTATGCCCAATTTCTGATTTCTCGGGCGAGAAATATTAATGTAAAGCAATGCATGGTAGATAGGGGGTTCCTGTGATGGTCAACTCTCAAATTCCTTGTGTCCCCCCGCCGATTGCGTGCAGCGGCAAAGCACCTCATCGTGAACATCAATCAAGCCATTGTGGACCTCATAGTGCTCATTCAGTCTAATGCGAGCTTACTAGGATGGGGATGCAGGATGCCCTGACTCCATAACATTTAAGCATACCTTAGCCCCGGCCTGTCCGTGGTCTTGGTAAATCACGTCGAACTAGTGTTCGTGTTCTTGATACAGGATGTCGGACTTCCAGGCCAGGGCAGTCTCAGCGCCACTGTCGCAAAGCGTTGGGTATATTGTGGTTGTTCTTATCGGCGCCATTATTGCTGTCGGTAGGAGCCAGCTTCTCAACGCCCTATACTTTTCGATGCTGACGGACTCCTAGTCATGATGCTAGTTACCAAAGTCCTGAAGAAGACTACAGGGGAGGACAACAAAAAGACCGAAATGTAAGCACCAATCCCTATCCCAGCCCATGCGCCCTGACACTGATTCAACCAGGTTTATGACGGCGAACCGCACTGTTCGCACCGGCCTCACTGCATCGGCTGTGATATCAGTTAGTCTTGTTCCTGGTGGATCTTTTGGCACACGATTGATATTGTTAGTCCTGGCTATGGTCGACCCAGCTTCTCGGTTCGTCCTTTACCGGCTATGACTACGGTATCTCTGGTCCTTTTTGGTTTGCTGCTGGCTGCAGCCCCATGATTGTGTTTTTTGCGCTTGTTGGCATTGAATGCAAGCGCAAGATCCCAGACGCCCACACCTCCCTTGAAGTCGTTCGAATTCGCTACGGTATTTCCCTCTGTCATCCGCCTCAGGTCCTTGCTAACGGTGGCAGGCCGTATTGCCCATATCGTCTTCATGGTCCTGTGTCTTGTGAATAACATCATGGCCAGCGCCAATATGCTTCTCGGTGCTAGTGCCGTCATCTCTGCTATGTAAGTCCGGATTCCCGGCCACTGGAGTCCATATAGCTAACGGTCGAAGTACTGGAATGCACGTCATCGCAGCAACATTCCTGCTGCCGGTCGGGGTAACAGTCTATACATTTGTGGGAGGCATCAAAGCAACGCAGGTCCACCACCTCCATCTATATAGCGTGGTTCCTGACCTTTACTAGATTTCTGACTGACTACTTCCACACAACCATCATCTTGATCATTGCCTGCTACTTCTCGGTGAAAGCATTCCAGTCTGACCAGGTCGGCTCCGTCGGTAACCTCTACGAGCTTCTCAAGTCGGCTGCTCAGCGACACCCTGTGTCAGGAAACCAGGATGGGACGTACTTGACGATGACATCGAAAGATGTAAGATCTTGTTCTTGGTGGGTTGTGCCTGTATTGACCGAGACTAGGGCATCCTCTTTGGCATTCTGCACACCTGCTCCAACTTTGGTCTTGTCATTGTTAGTCAACCCAGCCCCTCGTAGCCAGTGATACTGACAGAGTCGCTAGATGGACACAAGCTACTTTATCAAAGCATTCTCGGCTTCTCCAAAGGCCGTTGTCCCCGGATACACCATCGGAGGAGCCATGTACTTCTCCATCCCATGGGCTCTCGGTACCGTCATGAGCTCCGTGGCCCTGGGTCTAGAGAACCAGCCCAACTTCCCGACATACCCTCGCGTGAGTCCATACCATCCCCTCTCTCCTCAGCCAGGAATTCACATCTATTCCAGCGGATGACTTCTTCCGAGGTCAGCAGTGGGCTGGTCCTCCCCTACGCCGCTATGACCATCGCAGGCAAGGGCGGTGCTGCGGCGGTCCTCCTGATGATCTTCATGGCTGTCACCTCAACCCTCTCCGCGCAGGTGATCGCAGTCAGCTCCATCCTGAGTTTCGACGTCTATCGAGAATATTTCAACCGTTCCGCCACCGACCACGACGTCATCCGCTCCAGCCACCTCGGCGTGATCTTCTTTGCGGCGTTCTGTGCCGGCTTCAGTACAATGCTGCACTATGTCGGTGTTGATCTAGGTTGGACTCTCTACATGCTTGGTATGTCTCCCTTTCCACCGTATTATTTCTACATAAATGACAGCTAACAACGAGCACACAGGGGTCGTTACATGCCCCGGTATATTCCCAATGATCTTCACAGTCCTCTGGAGCCGCCAGAGCAAAGCCGCCGCTATCCTATCCCCCATCCTCGGCCTCGCAACCGGCCTTGCCGTCTGGCTAACCACGGCCAGTCACTTCGGCGGCGCAGTATCGGTGGCAACCACCGGTGAAGTCCTGCCCTGCGTATACGGCACCGTCGCCTCGTGCTTCTCGCCCATTATCTACTCTATCGTTATTACGCTCGTGCGACCACAAGACTACGACTGGGCCGAGTTTAGGAAGGAAAAGCTCTCCCTGGAGAAACTTGACAGCGATCCTGCCCCTCACAGTACGGCGAGCACCACCGAAGATGGGGGCGTACGCAGTGCCGCTGTGCAGGACACACAGGACCTAAAGCGCTGGGCGCGCATCGCCGCGTTCTGCTCAGCCGCGACATTCTTGGGCCACTGGGTGCTCTGGCCGCTGCCAATGTACGGCTCGCACTATGTCTTCGACAAGAAGTTCTACGTTGCGTGGGTGGTTGTCGCTATTATCTGGCTGTGGGCTACCACTTTTGTTGCGACGCTGTATCCGATTATCGACGGCGGGTATCAACAGATCCGACAGGTTTATCGGGGGCTACGTGGGGGGCAGGCGCCGACTTGGACGGTCCAGGAGAGTTCTGAGCGTGTATCTGGGAGTCAGGATGTGCAGGCGACAAAAGATACGGCTTAGTTTCTTGGTTTTATATCCAGGCGGATGAGATAGTGCGCTAATTTGGAATCATGTAAAGGGTATTTGGGGGATGAAGCTGTCCTGTGCAGTAGTGCTAGATCCCTGGTAGGTATACCGATCATTTACTCCATATTCAATCCGGTGGCGTGGCGGGACCCCGAAAGCATCAATGGGGAGGAGTCTATTAAATCATCCTACGTCATACATATCATGGAATGCAACCATGAGTGAAATTGATTTTAATTATATATGAGGGAAACATCTTGCAAATTTCAGTTGTTTTATACTACCTTAAAAATACTTCTATCTATACTCCATACAGAGTAGGTTTATTGCGGAAACACATACTCTTCTATACTAGTCCCTAGTACAATGAAGCTCACATCCCTCCTCTCCGTCCTCGGTTTCGCCGCCTTTACATTTGCGCAATGTAAGCTTCAATATCCATTATTGCCTTGACTATAATAACGAGTGTGCTGGTCAGATGACGACCCATGCGGAAGCGCCAACACCTGCACCGAGAACTGCCCAAACAACGACTTCTTCCCCATGATTGATTCGTGCGAGATGGGCGATGATGGGAATCCGGATTGTTATGTCAATTTTTACTGTGCTTAGGAGAAAATAATATGTATGGATAGCTTACGAGGTATCTTTTGTGCTCAAGGGTATAATGGTATGAGGGTGATGTGATACGGAGTATCGGGCTTACTAGACGATCATCAGCCTGAATTACGATCGCTATTGATTTAAGCTGTGCCTTTACGCCGACAATATCATTTCGATATTCCCGTGATGAACCACAATATGTATTATCTTCGGAAGAGTCAACGATTGAATCTTCGAGGCAGGTATCGATCATCCAAGAAGGTCCCGGTCAAGGCGACTCAAGGAGACCATGTCAGGTCAGATAGAATCGACAAATTATGAGAGACACTGGGCGGGGCGCCTGCGTTGTCACAAATACCCAGGATATGGGTTCCTTGTTCCAAAAGCCAGTTTCCGGAACCCCAATGGGCCATATCTCGGAACTGTACATCTAGCTCAAGGACTTGACCTTGTCCGGGCTGGAGAACAGACGTCTTTTGAAATGCGACCAGTTCCTTTCTCTCCGGGTGTTCTTCTGGCCAATGGTAGACTTGAACTACTTCTTGACCGGCAAAAAAGCCCTGGTTCTTAACAGTAACAGAGAAAATCAATCCCCCTTGGGTCATTTTCGCTTGCAAATCGCTGGCAGAAAAAGTCGTATAGCTGAGGCCGTACCCGAACCACCACTGCGGTTGGACGTGCTGACGAAGGTACCACCGATAGCCAACCTCAACATCTTCTTTGTAATACACCTGACCGGCAACACCGGGCCAAGATTCGGGATCGGACGCGAATGGGAGATCGGAATATTTGCGTGGCCATGTCATCGGGAGTCGGCCCGAGGGGGATTTCAGCCCTAAGAGGATGTCGGCGAGTGCATGGCCGGCTTCCTGGCCGCCGTACCAAGCTTGAATGATAGTCCCGGCCCTGTCGCACCACGGCATTTCTACGGCTGATCCGGATTGATTGACGATGATTAGAGTTGACGGTTCTGTCATGTCAGAGAGCAGAGCCGTGATGAGTTCATTCTGTGAGCCTGGTAGCTCCATCGTCTGACGATCAAAGCCTTCGCTTTCCCACTCTTCGTTTAATCCGACAACGGCAATTGTAAAGTCGCACCTGTTTGCCAATTCGAGAGCATTTGCGCTGAGGCTTTCCGGGGGCTGTTCCAAAAAACCAAGCCGTACCGACGGTTGCGTTCCAAATGGATTTTGGATCGTCCCATCTGCGTAGTCTTTGGACGAGGACTCGATCATGACGCGGTAGGCCTGACCGGCCACCATGTCCATTGTTTGACGCGCTTCGGAGCTCCCAAACGAATAAAACGTTTCCCCTGCTTCCGCCCAGTGATAATTGTCGATGGCCAGTGTTCCATCCACGAACAGGCGTGAATCTCCAATACTGGTGATCCCAAATGCATGCCGACCTGTAGTGCCAGGAGTCACTGTCGAGGTCATGCGAAAGGAGTAAACCCGGCTCGTTCCCTGCAAGGCCAAAGGGGCTGTATCGAAAAGGTCCATAAGAGACTCTGTCCGATATTGCGTTTCCACAAGTGTACCTTTGCAATTAGGAGCATCAAAGAAGTCTAGCCTCAAGACAGAGTCTGCTCCCGTCTCAGTGGCTACTGTCCATCGATCCTTTGTCACAAGAGGAAGCCATTTGTGGCTATATGCGCCAGTGGAGTATTCTACTTGTACATCGACACCACATTGCGCTGCTCGTTTCATAAAGGCGTCCATCGGATGGCTTTGGTATTGCGGGTTCATGCTTGCAGAACCACCACCACCTGCTGCTCCAATCCGCGCGTTTGGTCCTATAAAGGCGATCTTCTTGCCCGCAATTCGGTCTGGAAGGAGTGGTAGAACATTCCAGGCGTTCTTTAGTAACACTGTTCCGTTCGCAACGGCATCGCACACGGTTTGTATATCCGTCGCCTCTGTAAATGACTTTTCTTCGGCCGTTCGGGTTGCTTTGGCTTCGCTTTCAGACAGTCCCAATAGCCCAAGCTTCTCCAGTAACGACAGGGTCCGTCTACAAGACTGCTCAAGGGCCACGGTCAGTGCGCCGGTTTTATCGCTTCCGATAGCCGTATGCAGCTTCTCTCCTCGCCAGTCTGAAGGACCAGGCATTTCAAGATCACAGCCAGCAATAAGACTCTCAACGGTGGAATTGGTGCCGCCCCAGTCGCTCATGACGAGACCCTCGTATTTCCACTCACCCCTTAAGATGTCTTGAATGAGGACACTGTTCATGTCAGCATGATACCCATTGACAGAGTTGTAAGACGTCATGAGGCACCCTGGAGGTGATGGTCCCTTGACTATCATCTCAAATGGCCGCAGGTATATTTCCCTCAGAGCCTTCTCGCTAATATCAGCGTTGATGGTGAAGCGCTCAAATTCCTGTTCATTGGCGACACTTTCCTCGCCGATGAGCGTCTTGGTTGCAGTCTAGGTTCTAGCGACACTTACAAGTGTTTTGCCGTCGCGACAACATTCCCTTTCTCCTGCAATCCAGCCACATACTCCACGGCAAGTGCACCGCTCAGAAAAGGGTCTTCGGAGAACGACTCGAAGTTTCGACCTCCGAGCGGGTTGCGCACACAACATATCGTCGGGGCTAGCAAGACTTGGGCTGCCTTGGTCTCTGCCTCTCGTGACAAAACACGTCCGATCGCTCGTACATCGGCACTGGACCAGGTGGCAGCCTGGGCAGCTGGGGCGGGCAGGAAGACAGCTTGAGAGCCCCCGACAGAAAGCTTCCCTCGAACACCGGCCGGGCCATCGGTGGTCTGGATTAGTTAGCCATGTCCAAGACCGAATGTTATGGGTACTCTTACCTTCAAGGACCCTATCCCCAATCGAGCAATCTCCTGGGTTTGCCAGCCGTCTGCGCCCGATACCAGGGAGATCTTCTCGGTCAGGGTCATCTGGGCAAGAATCGCATTGACGTCGGTCGGTATCGCCATTGCGTATAAGAGCTGTGTCTTTGGGGCATCAAATTCGAGCTTTGGCAATGGACTGTGGCACGGACGCTGGGAGATAAGAACCTGCGAATGGTCCGACGTATCTCTTGTCTATACTTCAACATAGAGGGAATAGATAACCCATCGTGTTCTGCTGTGATATCTCGGCCTAGCTCTTATCTGTCATCACAGCGCATAATGACCACAGATAACGGGAGAAGCGGCAAATTGTTGATTGCTCCAAATCCCAGTAGCATGCTCTCAGGATCGAGATATAGCTTATCAGGCTTTTTTTGGCCCCGTGCGGAGACATCTGAAACTGAGTATGGATCCCTTTTCCGAATCTAGGGTACTCCGTTCTGCTCTAAGCTCGCTAGCAGATGCCTATGCCTCGTTAACTCCATCTAGAAGGATTGATTACTCCGTTTGACTCAAGTATTATCGAGGGAAACTTGCCTTTGCCTTCCGAATCCTATCTAGGCCCCACTGCCCAACATGAAGCAAAGCGACGTGCCACTTTGTTTAAATCCACCCGACATAGCGACGATGAATGTCAAACCTCGCGAAATCTTCGATTCCGCAACGTAAACAGCTAAAGTTCGACACCATGGATAAGGATGGGCGAATTCTCTGCGTCCTGCTGTGTTTTCTGGCAACGTTCACGTCCGCAACACAGGGATATGACGCCTCCATGATGGTAATGAGACTCTCCGGCCCGGACGGGATCACTGTGCTGATTGTTGAGCAGAATGGACTGCAAATCCTCTCTTCTTACACGGACTATTTTCAGTTGACCACAGCTACCACCTCCCTGAACGTCGCCGTGGTCTTCCTCGGTAGTGTGTTGGCTACGCTATTTGCAGGCTGGTGGTCTGACCGCTGGGGGCGAAGATGGGGAATTGCCCTAACATCGCTTCTGGCCATGGTAGGCGTCGCAATCCAAACAGCTGCAGTGCACGAGGCCATGTTCTGCATCGGTCGTTTGATTATCGGCATGTCCATCACTACTGGCGCCACGGCGGCTCCGGCCTACATCTCGGAAACCGCCCACCCCCGACATCGTGTCATGTTTACCGGCTTATGTGGTGCGGCGTGGTACGTCGGTAGTGTCATGGCTGCGGCGATCACGTACGGAACGCAATATATTGACACTACCTGGAGCTGGAGATGTCCTTCCCTATTGCAAATTCTGCCCTCGCTCCTCTGTGTTCTGCCCCTGCCATTTCTTCCAGAGAGTCCACGTTGGTTGATATATAAGGATAGGTATGAGGAAGCTCGGCGCATCCTAGTGAAGTATCATGGAGCTGGCGATCCTTCGGCGCCAATAGTGAATATTGAATTTGAAGAGATCCAAGAGACCCTTCGGCATGAGAAGATGTTCCAAAAGACCGATTTCAAAGCGCTTGTGTCGACCCCATCGAACCGACGGAGATTCTTGATCGTGATACTGGTCGCAGGTTGGTTATATGGAGCCGCCCTCCCCTGTCCAAAATATCGTACTGTACTATGCTGACGGTCATGGTGTCCTAGTTTTCTGCCAGATTTCTGGTAACAACATCATCACTTACTACTTCGGCAGCGTTCTGACCAGTGCTGGCGTCATCGACCAGCAAACACAACTGGCGATCAACATCGGCCTGAGTATTTATAACCTTGCATGTGCCACAGTCGGTAGCTTCTACCTAGACAGGTTTGGCCGCCGTCCATCATTCCGTACGCCAGAACCTATTCCATATGTAAGCTGAACAATCAATGAGTGCTAACTGTACCTAGTGATTTCGACCACCGGAATGTCCGTCTTGCTCATTGCAGTGGCCGTAATGACCAAGGAGTTCTCAACGCATCCCACGCCGGGAGGCTCGGCGGGACAAATTGTGCTGATATTCTTGTTCTATGGCTGCTATTCCCTCGTATGGACGCCCCTGTCGTATCTGTATCCCATCGAAGTGCTGTCATACTCCCTACGCGCCAACGGCCTCGCATCGTACAATGGAGTCTGCTACCTGGCCGCTTTCTTCAACACCTACATTATTCCCTATGCGATGGACTGGTCCAGCTGGGGGTTTTATCTGATCACCGCAATTTGGTGCTTGGTCGAAGTTGTCGTCATGTGGTTCTTGTTCCCCGAGACCGTGAATATGACCCTTGAGGAAATCAGTGGTGTCTTTGATACTGAGCAGCCTGTTCATAAGAAAGTTCAGGAAGCCCAGGAAGCCCAGGAAGCTCAAGAGGCTCGAGATGAGACTATTGCTTATGGTCCTTATGCATGATAGTATGTGGACACAAGCCAATGCCATAGGTACCTCGTTGATATAAGCCTCACCCAATGCTTGTTTTGCAGGGAAGTTGAGTACAGAAATAAAAACAAAAAATAATTTGAAAATGATTGAATGTTGACCTTGGTAGTGCTGCCTACTGCTGCCTGCTGTATATATCCGTTCGAAAGGGAACTAACTGACCTTTCTTCAAATTGACTTGGTGGAGGCGGCACTATAGCTTTTGCACCTTCCGGCATCTCTCCAGCAACTTCGTCCTCAAAAATTAATGGCTCTTCCAGGTTACTACCCTTTTGCGGATACATCGGAGCTCTCATTAAGGTCGTCATACTCGGGGGCTCGAGCGAACAACGCAAGCTCCTCTTGATGCCTTCCCATGTACGTCCTTAAGCTGGAAGAGCGCAAGAGCTTATCGCCACAAAGCAAACATGACGCAGATAGATTTGTGTCAGTGCCGGAGTAATGAGTCTCTACCTCGTGCTCAAACCACCCACGGCGGCTCTGGTACATGCGGTCTCCGGTGTCGCAGCCATTGACGGTGCAAAGATATGGGTGCAAATCTCTGTAAACATGCTTTCTGCAGACGAGGTTAGTGTGCATCGGCCTCGTAGTCTAGCGTGAATACATACTTCCATTTGTACCTCGTATGAACGGAGATAAGACGAAAGCATATGGGGCACTGCATAATTCATTACGATACGCTGCTTTCGGAAGTGGCGGAACTTTAATCGACGCTGTCTGGCCCACTGTCGTGAAAGACGCTGGAGATACCATGTCCTCATCATATTCCATGTGAAGCGGGCCCCACACCTCGTCTTTAAGGTTGACCGTAGTGGCGACGGTGGAGAGCTGTGAATACCTCTTGCCGAATTCGGTCTTCTCGGCTTCTGCTTGACTGTCTGCGTCATCATCCTTCAGTTCTTTCAGTATTTTCCCTTTTTGCGCCTGTCTCTCGCAATAGGAGAGATACTGTCGACGTCTTGAGATCGCTTTTCCTAAACGCTCCACTAGATAGTCCGGAGCATCTGGAAACTTTTCCCGTACATGTACAATATCGAAGGCCCGGAAGTAGGACTTATCGACGGTGTGCATTGTCTGCATGAACGGACTCAGAGCCTGTAAATGTACTCTTCTGAAAACTCTGAGTTCTCGCTTCGTGTCTTCAGATAATTCGGAGATTTCCCCCCAAAACTCTGACTCTTCCAAGTCTTCTTCTGGAGGCCTGTCTTGCTTTGAACCCCGTTGGCGAGGACCGGGTCCGTTGCCGCGAGGCTGCTTGCTGCGCGAAGACCGACTTGTTGCACCTCGTGGCTCTGATGGCCGATCCGGTTTCCTCTTGGTAGAGGACAAATTTGTGCTTTGTTCTACGGCGAATTCCATGCCGCATTTGTCGCTGACAGAGTCAGTTTCTGCAATACCACAGGGGTTATCTCATACCAAGTTTTGAAGGCCGGTCGATCTTTGGTAACTCCAAAACCATTACAACCTATCCGGGTGCATTGGCTTACCCTCGCTTGCAATTGCTCTACGAGTGCCGACATGACTAGACTTGCGCCCGGAAAAAACATGTTTCCCCATTCTTCTTCACTGATGGGGTTGCCATTCGAATCAGCATCCAAAATAAGATACTGTCGCTGGAGCACCTTCTGCTCGCCCGGTAGTCCCTTGAATTGGGTTTGAAGGTAGGAATTGAACACCTAAAATAACATGTAAGAGTCTGGCCATAGACCTTTCCGTGCGGGGTGTACCTCGATGTGACGGAAGTATTCATATGGCAAAGATTTAGTTCTTCCTAGCACATCCTCAAATCGAACACTGTCTTCTGGCTGAAAAGCGGGCGCACGAGGAATGCTGCTGTGAATTGCTCTGAGCACGGTATACATCTGGATATTCGATCGCCTTGCAGCTCAGTCAGTATAGATTCTTTGGGGATCAAATGTATGTTTTGGACACTTATACGACCTGCTCCAAAGTTTCCCGGATCTGTGACAGAAAATGATGAATTCTTTCTCAGTCAGATCTTGAGAGCGATGACCCACATGAAGAGACTCACGTTTGTAGGAGTTGGACGGCAAGCGTCCGGAAACTCATAACAGTTGTGTTGACTGCGTCAGTAGTGCTTGAAACATGGCGTAACGTTTTGGCGGCATTGTCCATATGGTCCGCAATTTCCTCCGTCTTCTCCGATTGCCTTTGCAAATCATCTCTCATTGAAGACTGTGCCTTGAAAATCTTCTTGTCAAGCCTCTCTATGCTCGTCCGCTACTCCAGAATACCCCCCAGTAATGCAACATGTGATTTGTGGGCTTCAGCTTCGATGCGTGAGAGCGACTCTCTGAACTTAAAATTAGCGCTAGGAGGAAGCATAAGAAGTTATCTGGGAGCCTCACGAAGTATGTGTCGCTAGCAGCAAATTGATACTGAGCACTTTAGCTCCAATAGTCATTCTAAGTTTGGCAACTTCATTGCTCATAAAGACAGCCCACTGCGACTTCCGTCCCGCGGACTTCAAGCAACCTCTGCTGTGCGTCGCGGATGGCCCCAAAGAGGCTTCATATCTGTGAATCTTCTCCAGGAACTCTTGCAGTGGTATTCGGCACGCGAGTGCCATGCCACGAATGCCGTTAACATGGTCGGCATTGCTTTCCCTCGGCTGAAGCGCTTGCAGATGTCGCAGAGTCTTTTCTAAGGCCTGGAGCTCTAGTAGAGCATGCTGATACTCATTTGAAGAGCCGGATTTGTCTTTTACAGCCTTGCTGACCTTGCGATGAGTCCTTTCCCAGGTACCGTAAGACACTAGCAGAGCGTGTTGATGGGAATGGGACCTACCGATCGCTGCGATGAAATCTCCCGCGGAAAAGCCGAATGCTGGTACCATAATGCTAGTTTTGGAGCGCGTAAATGTGAAGAACTGCGGAAGAGAAGTTGGTGACAACTAAGGACTTTTAAGGCGGGGGCAGCTGCAGCTGCCTGCACCCTGCGTCCCTGCAATTGAGGATGTAGCTCCCCAGGTCGCCAGTAGTAAGTGGTGTATCTTCCTGCAACCGGGGTTTATTAGCTTGAGCTGCTTCTGATTCTGTGTCGTAAACCTGTTTGTCGTAAACCGAAGGAACAGGAGGGAAAGAGAAGTTGGCCATCTACGTGGTCTGCGGTTGTTTACCCCTCAATATGTCATCACGATATGTATCCATCGAGTCCTTGATCAAAGAGCTTGGAACAGCTGTTACTTTCTTCCGCAGCAACGGAAATCACTTGCGCTTTTACATACTCTCCCTTGAATGCCGACAGAGTGGAAATTCGCATTCTGACAATCGCCCCTGAGAGAAACGAACAAGGCCCAGTCAGGTGTACTTTGCAAACTGTGACACTGAATTATCGGCCTAAATTTGAGGCGCTCTCCTATGTCTGGGGCACTGTCATGGAAAAGGTCGAAATTACTGTCGACGGCATACCTTTCCAGGTCACGACAAATCTTGAGACTGCGCTGAAGTGCCTCCGACATTCCAGAAAAAAACGGACTATGTGGATCGATTATATCTGTATCGACCAGAATAATGTCAAAGAAAAAAAAAACACTCAGCTTCCTCTCATGGCCCGAATTTATCGAGATGCTACCTCTGTTATTGCATGGCTTGGACCATTGACCCCCAATACGGAACAGACTATGTCAATGATCAAAGAACGCAAGAGCGGCCTGGCTGGAATCCTCCAGGACGTTTGGCAAATGAAGCGGCCATGGCAGCGGAAAATTCGACGCGATCCAATCTTCTCTTTTATAGACGCTGTTGAGGGCTTTCTGAAGACTGCCTCGGCGCCTTATTGGGGGCGTCTTTGGACTTCCCAGGAGTACTATCTACCAGAAAAACTTCCTGTGTGCGTGTGTGGCGATATTCCCTTCACCGTCCCATCTCCGTTCATTCGGTCTATGTCATTCCTTGACGTCCTTTCTGCCTACTTGAAGACTTTGACAAGTTTGCCCCACCCAAGGCGATGCGGCCGACATAGAATATCATCGTAAACTTCGAAGGCGCGTCAGGAGATATCACAACGACTTCGTCAGTCGAACCCGATGAGTGATTTATCTCATGATATAGTATCTGAGCGGGTACGCCCATCGTCTTTTGCGAGTGCCCTCGAGCTGACTGCCCAGCGTCAATGCTATGACCCCCGGGATCGCTTCTTTGCTCTAAATTCACTGGTCGACGGGGTTGAGAAGAAGTATCCCGTGGACTATGAGCGTGAAGCCGACGTAGTTTCTATGCAAATAACCCTTTAGATTCTCGTGTGCGAGGGTGCAGATTTCGTGTTCAATTTGTTTCACTTTTTTGATGGCCCGCATGGAAACATCTTGGGCGGGCAGAGTCCTTCATGGGTGCCAAACTATCGGGACACAACTTCCAGAAGCAACTTCACATTCCAGGCTATAGAACAATCTCTCGAAGACTTCCAGCGAAAAGAGCATATGACAAACCTATCGATCACTGAATTCAAATGGCCCCTGCATTTCTGGGCTCGGCGGGTGGGTAGGACTCAAATCGTCGTCCAGCTCCCGAAGGAAACCGTGGGGATTGCTGGAGAATCGGTGAACTTACTTGGTGAGTCGGCCACTTGGGGAAACGGTGTTGACCAAGAAAACATGGTTAACTGGGTAATTGGGGCTTTCCTCGGGCACAACAAGCTATACCAGGAGTCTTTGAGCGATGATATCCTTAAAGCACTGGGTGAGTTTGCGAATCATTTTTCTGATGGGCTTTCCGATACTTCCAAGCTGTCAGCCTTTGGGAAAGGGTTGCTACGGGCGGGATCTACCACCACGCGCAGGAAGAGCTGTCTTTCAGCTGAGAGATCGTCCAACGGGTGGGTTCGGCTTTGGAGTTGGGAACCTACAGGACGGAGATCTTTTGATTCTATCAGGCAAAATGACGAGTCCTATTGCCCTGCGAGTCTACTCCGGATATATGGGCCCTTATTATGCTTTTGAAGATGTGGTACATTATACTGTGGTTGGCAACGTGTTTGTTGAAGGCATTGCGGAGTTTCAGCGAGAACATCCAACGCCCCTTCTTGCTGAGATAAAGGGAAGGCAACATGAAAAATATCTCATTGTGTGACTGGGCAGTGTGTGCAACCGGTATTTATTGCAATCAAGGTATGTAAATAAGTCGGTAATGATCATTTAACCTGATCCATTTACCACTTCTATCTTGTGGTATCCTATTCTATGCACAGGCATGTCTGCTAAAAGACGTGAAATTAACAGAAACAACCAATCTGGCGTCTGAAGATTCTAATTCCTTTCACATAGTACCACTAAAGTTGTTCTAGCTGACTAGAAGGAAAGAAGTTTTTGCATAAACATAGGTATTGAATGTGTTACTGTTTGCAAGTGCAAACAAAACTACCCACAACCCACCTCCAGAATTTGAAATCCTTGCTACTTCATACATCTCAGACCTTGACAGTATGGCAACCTCAAGCTATCTCTGCGCCAACTGGGCACTGGATCACACAGGCTGTAAGAGAAATGGTGAATTCACCTGCAAGAACTGCCAGCTTGTCATCGTGAGTCTATTACCTAGCCACTGCGTTGGTTTATGAGAATTCTCTAATAAAACCTCACTGGATAGTACTGCGGTGCAACCTGCCAAAAGTCCCACTGGCCTCAACACAAACTCGAATGTCAGTCACCCTTAGGTAAAGCGGACTGGCAACCTAGTTGGATATGTCAATCACGGGCGCCCTCGTTCATTGGAGAGAGACCGGGAGGAGTGTCATTTGGAGACACAAAATACCTCTGGGGTAACATCCCAGCCTTGGACATCTTGCGGCTTGAATCGAATGAAGGAAGCCACTATGGAGGAGACCTCCGCGTCTTGTTTGCTGGTGAGTGCGCCCCTCAATCAGTGAGACTTAAACTGATATATTCTATCCCACAGCTTCTGGGGATCTCCGTAATATCGTCAAGACAATCGCTGAGCTTCCAAATGATTACACCAGGCCCCTCGCATTTACCATAAATGATCGGGACTTTGATATTGTGGCACGCAATGCTATTCTACTTCTCATCGCCTCAGTAGTCAACAACATCGACGACGCCGTCGACTGCATGATTCATATATGGTACTCTGCTCTCATCCGCCAGTCCGATCTTCAGCTGCTTCACGATCAGATTCGCCCCCTCATTGAAAGTGTGTGCAACAATATCAAGGACAAGGCACCGAACGCTATCCTTGGGAAGACATGGTCATTCGGAAAGCGCTTCCTCCGGATTGTTCTTGAGAAATCCGCATGGAACCGCCTTCTATCTTTCATCAATGTGGCACCTAACTTGACAGCGGAACGCGCACATGAGATCCGCGCAGCAAATACCCTTGCAGAATCAAGGATAGACTATCGCGATCGGCAAATGTGCTGCATCTCTCCCTCCCACCGAATTGCTTTCAACAAATTCCGCGAAGATGGCCTGCTGCTTCCATTCGGGACACCGCGCGACGAGTTCCAAGTACCCAACCCGTGAGTCTACGAAAACCACACCACGATTAATCTGCGCTAACACACTCCAGTACATTCTTCCAGAGACCTGATAAATGGCCAATGAATGATAACGCTGATCCTCTCCACGGATGGTCCTTTGACGACGTGGTCAGCACCTCCAGTGGAGCCGCAACAGCTGATATGTACGGCAAGCTCTTTTTTCACATTCGTAAAATGCTCAAGGTCTTCCTTAATCGACTCTTATGTCTGGATACTGCCTTCGTACTCATGAATGTCGATGCCACTACCCTCCCCGAGCGTCTGAAGGCCAACTCTTTCAGCCGCGTTGATGTAAGTAGCCCATCTATCTCCCTACAACTCGCTGCAACTGCTTAGACTCCTGAAACCTGATAATTTATTACCCAAGGTATCCAACATTTCGGACTTGGGCTGGCTTGGGATTCACCGCACGCTTGATACCATGATGCCTTTGCTCCAAACTCCGCTTGAAAACCCACATGCAACACTACTCACCCTGTTCATGAACGCCGTTCAAGAGAGTCTAACTCTCGAAGACCAGAAACCTACCGAAGTTGCAGTAGCAAAACTCGCCAAATATCTCCCCATCACGAGAGGAACCTCGACAATGGACTCAACGTTTGTCAAATTTATGGTCGGTCTGGATTTGATCAAAAACTATGATCCTATTTTCGAACGGTAAGTGCATAAACCATCAGTAGTAATGGTTCCTTGACGCAGGATCGACTGCTAATAAGGCGACTCTCTTGTTTTACACAGATATATGGAAAAATTGGAATTTCGCAAATTCGCAGACCTCGCGGGCATGACTATGAAGGAACGACACACCATCATTGACAAGTGGCCTTACAAATTGAAACTCCAACCTGGTCAGCTCGGCGCACGGGAGGAGTTTGATAATCGGCTTAGGACTGGGTTGTCAACTAAGGAGCGCTACGTTGAGTGGAAGAGGAGCCATCAGGCGAGAGAAACCTAGCACATTGCTCCTACTATGTACGGAGTATGGAGGAACAAACTCGGGATTCTCATTACATTGCATAGGATAAAATAGTTTGGAATCATACACCGTGGTTTCTACATTGTCGCCCCATTTCCAGTCCCAGGTGGAACTTTTGACTCACGAGTGCCTAGGGTATATGCACCCGGCTGCTTCTTCTCACTTTCCACCTTGAATCCCATCATGGATCTTTACCTGCTCACCTCAAACATGTCTGCATCTTCAGCAGTCCTTCTTGAATCTGATGATTTTTCAAGAGTCCTCGCGACGTCTTGCTCTTAATGCGCGCGGCTGGCTCAATGGTAGTATTATTCGTACATGAGTCTAGAATGGCAAGACTTCAAGGTAGTAGATTCGGACCTTATTCCCGTTGCTCCAGTACGTACATGGTTAAAGCATGTCACCAGAAAGGAGATCCGAAGGTATCATCGGACATACCGTGATTATATCTTCTATCAACCTGGTAATCGAATATCATTTCCTTGAGTGGACCACTTATAGATTAGTCTGGTAGACGCCAAATGCTGACTTTTGCAGGTTCCACTGTCCAATCATGGATCACGGTTCGACCTCGAAACTGCCTGATAAATAATAAATTGATGTCTATTGATGGCAAAAGCCTATTTGGATTGCAGTCAAGAATTTGCTTGAATTAAGACGCGGAGAACCCGGAGCTAAGATGATTGACGATGATGTTGCTGATGGTCATCACCCTAACTCCAGATATACGGAGTATGTCCACGGCTTTACGTATGAATTTCCGGGATATATAAAGCCCTCGGCTTTGCACTTGGTCAAGCTTTACGGCAAACCAATTTCGTCTTATCAATAACCCTCTTAATCCAAAGTCAACACGCACCTGTCTAGTATCATGACAACACGCTATGTAGATTATCCGTGATGAGGGCCTTGAGGGGCAATTGGCTGGCTCCTCGATCCTTATCACAGGTGCATCCGCAGGTATTGGGGTCGAAACAGCTAAATCTCTCTTCACCACGGGCGCGACTCTCTACCTAACCGCCCGAGACCTTAACAAGGCAAAGGCTAATCTTGGCGCCGACATAGCCTCCTCCCCACGTGTACACCTGCTAGAATTGGACCTGGAGTCCCTAGCCAGCGTCCGCGCCTGCGCCGCCGAAGTCCTATCCAAGACAAAGACCCTGAACATTTTCATCGCCAATGCTAGGATCATGGCATCTCCGGAAGCACGCACTAAGGACGGGGTCGAGAACCAGTTCGGGACGAACTACCTTAGCTATTTCTTGCTCTTTGTTCTCTTGAGGCCTGCGCTTTTGGTTGCTGCTTCCAGCTCGCAGGTTAATTCCCGCGCGGTCTTCCTTTCCTCCATCGCCCATCGGTACGCAGAGGTGAACCTAGAAAACATCAGCCTTGACGGCGAGTATGAGCGCTGGAAGGCATATGGACAGAGCAAGTGCGCAATGCTGTGGGGGGCGAATGAAATCGATCGTTGTTATTCCTCGCAGGGTCTGCGCGCCTTTAGCATCCAGCCTGGTGGTATTCAGACCGGGCTATTGAAGAACATGTCGGATGAAGAGAAGAGCGGACTTGCTGATGACCCGGTTCTGGGACCTCAGTTCAAGAGTCCAGAGCAGGGTGCCGCTACTTCTGTTTGGGCGGCTGTCTCGAAGTCTCTTGAGGGGTTGTGCGGCAAGTATCTCGAGGATGTGCAGATTGCGAAGGCGTATGACGCGAACGAGGGGCAATGGGCACCCGGCTACTTCCCGCACGCGTACAGTCCGGAAAAGGAGAGGAGGCTATGGGAAATATCGTTGAAAATGGTTGGCGAGGAGGAGTGAGCGGAGCGAGAAGGTTTGTCGAAGGCGCATCTTTGTCTATTGTTCTGTTAATCAGGGAGCGTAGATAGAACAGTGAAATGCCTACTAGTATATTACTTGCTCGAATAAAATCCCAGATTTGGCTCTCCCTTGGCCCATAGCAGGTAGTTGAAGATTCTCTTCCAGACAGCGACCGATCGGTGACGAGGTAGGCTGGAAATAAACATTACAGCTTATCAGGAGAGCCATGTTTCTTTGACTCGGAACCCTCTGGTCAATCAAAGAAGGCAGGGAGAGTGCAGATTGTAGATAAGACAGTGAGGAGGTGAGGTCAGGACCCGGGACATTTTTACCCTTTTGGGAATCCATACTCCCAGATCTCCTCACATACAACTCGCCCCCTCATCTCTTTCCCCCTTATGTCAAGCTTGTCCCGGATTCCATCTTCAAGTGGAACGGATCGTACGATTTTTATCTAGGATGGACCTTGATGGACCTCGAATGTACCTGACCTGCCGGATCTAGGTAGCGGGTTGAGAAGTTGGGGATGCATAGATAAGAGGAGGGATGTCGCGATCATTTGCGGGGGATCTCCATGAGTATTTCCTTTGAATATTCTGCTTTTTCTTGCTCTTCCTTCGAGCACGCCACCTTGCTTCGCGAAATCAAATAACTTGAGTCGTCATTATGGATGTTCTCAACATTCAGGGTGCGCCATGGTGGGCTGGGGTCGCCTTCGTGCTCGCAGTACTAGCTCTTCTCGCCCTGAACGGAATACACGGAAAGCCTCTTTTCCACCGACTTCGCAGTCGACGGACATCAACAAGCCAGACACCGCCACGGTCGATATCACCAGAGAAGAGGCCTTCGACCCATGCGGATATCCTGCCTCCCCAACGCCGTCATGTGCTCGCTACCCTGGACGTGTCGCACAAAGAGATCGGTGAGGAGGAAGTTCGACGCAAGCCTTTGCCTATGACGGGGGACTACAGCAAATGTGAGAATGATAGATATACGCCGACTGGTTTCTCAGTTGCCGATATCAAGGCCTTGGGAGATTTTCCCGACTATGCGGCGCTCAGTGGCGTGCCATTGCCAGAGGCGTATCCCGAGTTCGATATCGAGAAGGCGCTGCCTAGACCGTATCGCCCGTTCCGGTGGGCCTATCATCAGACCATGTGTAAGTTCGCGATCTAGCCCTATCCTTGTCATTATGTGGATGCGATGATTAACGTTTGTGCATATAGCACTGACGAAACTGGAGCCTGATTGGTGGCTGGAGTTCGAAAACACATACAAGGAACGCATTGCCCAGCGCAAGGAACTGTATGCGAAGCATGGAGACTGTGTCCTTGGCTATCTTCCAGGCTCAGAGTTGGTTTGCAAAGAGCTGATGGAGATGGTCTTGCAATTTATCTGCGCTCGTTATCCTCATTACTTCTCTTTGACTGACAAGCGCATCTTGAAGAACAAGATCCTGGATACAGAACAGGATGTCCGAGCGAAGCACCCACTGGAGATACTCCTCGATAATGTACCAGAAGACTTCGGTATCATGCTGCGTGATGACAAAACCGGGAATTACTTCTTGCGTGCTGGTGTAATCTGCTCTTCTCTGGGATGGAATGTCGCGAGCAAGGTTGGGCTTCAACTGCATGAGATTCACGATCCTATTCCAGACTATAAAGAGAAGATGCAGTTCTCTATGGATCGGTATGTTTACCCAGTTTCCATGTACACATGGAGTATCTGACGAATGGCTGCGTATAGTTTCTTCACCAAAATGCCGACTGACAAACCCATTCAACGAGGGTCTTGGGGCCTTGAAATCGGCAAACCTCTTTACATGCCTGCGGGACACCCTCATGAGAAACTCCGAACGTTCCAAGATCCTACTCTTCGACTGGAAGATTGCAATCTGCGAGTCGACTGGCAGACCCTTCGTCGTCTTCCTCTTTCTGCCGGTGTCATCTTCAACTTCAAGGCATTGTTCACGCCGGTGACGGAGTTTCGGGACGAAGCGTGTATCCCTGCGCTTGTGGCAAAAATAATGAACGAGGGAAAAGAGAATCTGATCAAATATAAGGCTACATGGCATGTCGAGCATGTCATTCTCCCGAGCTTCAAGCAATGGACGCGGGAGCAAGCAGAGAGTGGCCTCATGCCGAAAGATTGGGAGGTGGCTACATTAGATGACAGTCCGTGGTTCAAGGGTTGGCAAGATAAATGGCATCGCCAGCAAGGGTTCTAGCGAGCCGCTCATTTCATTGTCTTGTATATATTGCTATGTTGTGATGCATGACCGGTAACAATATAGAATGTCATTGTTAAAAAGACAAGGGATATTGACGAATCGACCGGGTGTATCGCGATTGATGAAGTTCTGTTATACCAGTATCGTTTGAAGAGACAACTGGAGCCGTCAGATAGCTGATACCTGGTAGGGGGGGCGATCTTTTTGGTTCAGGGTACTGTTCGTCCCTTAAGCAGGTGGCCATGTTTTGGATCACATCTTGGTATCAGAGATAACCTCCATGATGTCCGACAGTAGCCGGTAAGGCCACCAAAGCAATATCCCTGGTCCTGGTAGCAGGCGTATATAATTTGAAGCACTTCGATCGCCCTGTGAAGTGAGCCCATGCGATTGCCAGATGGACCGCAGGTATCACATGTCAACGGCGGAACTGGGTACTCCGTACAGTTCAATCATCCCCAGAGTGGGCCTCGCTCGCCTCGCCTTCATCCTCGCTCCTGTCCATCTCTTCTAGTTCATTGGCCAGTGGGCTCTCGCGCTCATCCAGCAGATCGAGATCTTCCAACTGCTGTCGGGAAGGTAACTTCCATAGACTGGTACCGCAAACACGATCCTTCGTCAGTAGGTCATCAACAAATTGATCCATATATGTCAGAGTGAATGAGTCCCGGACCCTTCTCTTCAATTTGCGGTAATCGAGAAGAAGCGGTTCCAATGTCTTATACACGTCGACCGGTTCCCAAGTTAACCGCACGTAAAACGCGGCAAGAGCTCGAAGGTACTTGAAGTCTCCACGATGTTTGACAATGCTGGCCTGTGCACGCTCCTCCGCCGTTGTATCATCCTCCTCTTCGTCTGCGTCGGCCTCGGGGTCACTGAAATCCAGGTACTCTATTATGATATCGCGGTCGGGGTTGAGTTGGAGAAGCTTAAAAGCAAGGCATAGGAACGGTGAAGGCTTCTCGGAGACACCGTAGGTACCACCGAGGAAAGTAAGTTCGATTGCCCGATCACAGAGAGTCGCGGCGTTTAATGCGAAACATTGCTCTTTCCAATAGTAGGATTCCGTAATTCGGTCGCGAACGGCTTTCTCAAACAGCATTGCGGGATTAACGCCGCGAACCAGCGGGCCGGTGTAGCCCCGGTTATCAAGAAGCGCATTAGCATCGGCACGATGAGATGTCATGATGACTTTATGCCAAGAGTTTTTGGTTGAGGAGGCGTAGCTGGGAGTGAGGTGCTGTCGGCAAGATCACTTGAAAAGCGCAAGAAAATCGAAGTCACGTTCATGACTGCCAAGACTCAGCCTATCGATAGTCGCCCTGGCAACCGATCTCCATCAACAGTCGTCCTCTGACGTCTTTCCATATCTTGTTCTCAGCCTTATATCGCTGGATTTATTATACTCAATAGTTTTCGTCGATCTTCTTTTTCCAGTTTAAGCCCGTCGTCGAGCATATACATACATACACAAGCATCAACGCCGAAGAAAACATATGCGGTCACCACACCAGACGGAGCCATGGTGCTGCTAACGTATTCCAGCGTGTCGGTCATATTATCTACGGGAATACTCGTCATCTTTACTTCTTTATTATTTCTGTCCGGCTATGCATTACAGCAACAATCTGTTCGAAACATCCAGCATGCAATTCGCCCGCCAGAGCAAGCAAGTGCACCAAATCTATACAGAAGGGACAGTCAAGATCTGCTATCGAATCTAGATGACGAGGCTCAACTAGATGATCATATACAACAAGTGCAGATTGAAACATCACGAGGAACAGGGGGCAATTATGCCTACCTCCAACTCCTCTCCGACCCCGACCCCTCCAACATCTGCTCCGCCATCCTCTTCTTCAAACACCTATCCACAAACGGCACAGCCATCCAAGACCGTCTCTTCATGTACCCACAGGAATGGGATACAATGAATCTTTCGGAGCCCGTCTTTGCTGCCCTCTCCCTCCTTCGAGCCGCAAGCCTTAAGTACGGCATTTGGCTCTTACCCATCGATATGACGGCCGCTACATCGGCCGGCTACACAGCCACGGATACAAAGCTCCTCCGCCTCGGTCAGATCCAGTTTATGCAGTATGACAGTGTGCTGTACGTCCAAACACCCGGGCTCCTTCTCGACACTGCGAAATTGGACTCCATGCTGCTTTCGCGGCCGCTCCCCCTTCGATATGATAAGAACAGGGTCGAATCATATAACAACGAGGCGTGGATACCAATGCCCCTGCGTGCTGAGCGCGACACGGACCTCCCGCCCATTTACCTCATCACCGTGAACAATATCGAGCACGGTAACGTCGAGGCTCGTGGACATATTCCCAATGTGGCATTGGACGGGTTCGGACGAACCGTGACAGGGCCCTGGGGCGTGCAATCGGAGTCGAATACTAACTATAACCCCGACAAACAACCCGGCTATGTATTCTTTGAACGCGACGACGAAGGCCATGCCAAGTGGGCACACAATCCTTTATTTGGCTCCTGGCGAGCCCAACAAAGTGAGGCCTGTGACGGGCTTGGTTTAGATGATTGATGTTTTTGGATGATATATGTTGAATTATGATGAGATAATGAATTTGATTATTTGATCTGTGCTTGCTTCCCTACCCCGTTAAGTCCTTGATAAATACCAATGTAACTAGATGTTCGCGACTTATCCTAGTTCCGAGTATTTTTTCCATTTATCCTCACCAAGTGATAATCCAGATACTTACTTCAATGTCAATTCTGGGCGAAATCCTCCAGCATAGCATAGCCCAATGGTGGTGAATGAGCAGGTCTCTCTCGCACCTGGGTTT
The DNA here is from genome assembly GCA_027569205.1 of Aspergillus kassunensis. NCBI lineage: Eukaryota > Fungi > Ascomycota > Eurotiomycetes > Eurotiales > Aspergillaceae > Aspergillus > Aspergillus kassunensis. The sequence continues at coordinate 9,813 of JAPDEQ010000103.1, read as the reverse complement.
CGAAACAATTTGAAGATTCAAATAAGGGGTAAGACACTTCAAGCAGCAACATGGAACATTTGAAGCTTCGGTCCTCCTAAAAGTATAGATCCGATATCGTTGTGGACCGGCTCAGCCTTGAACCGTATACTATGCCGGCTGTGGGATAGTTAGTATCTTTAAATCAAGAGCTCTTTTGCGGAGTCTCGCCCGGATACTACTCTACTGCTAGATGTTTAGACATTTTTGGGTGCGAGGTATGGAAAATGCAGGTTGTCTTGTTTTCTTATCGTTCGCCATCTAAAGTAGAATATGGATCTCGCTTTTGTAAAATTGGTAGATCTTCTACCATAGTAACTATATGCCCTGAGCACGCTATCCAACTACCTTCTCTATGGTGTACCGATGGGGGTCGGTTCACTGTAAGTAGAAATATCAGAACCCCTAAACCAACGCCGCACGAGAACAAAAACCGGTAATGAAACATATATAATACATATAAGCCCCCTTCCTTTGGATCTCGATCCCCCCACCCCAAAATAAGACAAAAACAAATGATCCAAAAACGCAGAAATGCAGAAATGCAGAAAGCGATGCCCAAAGCGGGCTACCGTCACTGAGGAACGCCAATTTCGTACCCCAGCAACACCTCCGTTGTGCTCCCCTCCCATCCTCTATTACCGCTTGTCGAGATAAGAAACCGACATGCTGGGTCAACGTATAACTGCGAGACTGTGCCGGTCCGGTGGCCCGGTATAATAAGGAATGGAACGGTGGAATGCCGAGTATTTTGCTCGTGTTTGAGGTCATAGAGGCGGAGGATATCGTGGGATGCGCTAGGTTTGTTAGATATATATTGATATCTAAATAGATGAGGGAGGGAAATACCAAACTAGATGTCGCCCATTAGGCATTGCCTTGAGCGCTGTGACGGGTCCACTTCCCTGGGGGAATTTGAACGTTCGTTCTGGTTCCCGAAGGCCCTTGTGGAGGCTGTATTCTTCCACTGAACCGTTTCGGCGGCCAGCGTAGATATAATTTCCGTCGGGGGACCAGCATGCGTTCATGGCCCAGGGGGGTGAGTTGCCCGGAGTGATTCGGGCGATGGCAGATGGTTGCCTGCGGTCCCATATGCGGATCGTGCCGTCTATCGATGCAGCGAGGAAGGTATTGTCGTTGACATTGGTGGATTCGAAGGGAGTCGGTTGGGACTGTGACTGAGATCGATCTTGTAAGGGCGGTTCAAGCTTTTCGGCATGTGGCAGGCCATTTGTTAGTGGTGGCGGTTGATGATTAGGTAGGTCTGTTTTTTGAAAGTCTAGTTGCTGCATCTGCGTAGGTGCAGGGGTGCCCATTCCAATGCCGCTGTTATCGTTCGGAGGGAAGGTAGTGTCGAAGATGCCGTTCGGCTGAAGTGTCGTGTCTGGTTCGCCTGGTGCATCGGCGTCGGGTAGGACCCCGTTGGCAACCGCTTTCCCAAACTCATCGTCCTCGTCTATCCCGAATGCATTGGTTGACGGGCCTAGCCCGTCGCCACCAGTACCATCTGCATCGCCAAATAACGAGTCGGCTCCACCAAAGAGCGAATCGGCTGGTGAGCCCGCCTGCGGGTGAAGAGCACCATTGTTGCCTTGCTCGTTTGAATTGTCCGTATATTCAAAACTATTGCCCCCGATCGCCTGGTTATTCGACGAATAAGTTCCATTGGGTATTTGAAACTCAGATGTGTCTCTGGGGACTGGTAGGCTAGACTCCGGACGTAATTCAACGGCCGAAATTTGTCCAGCGCTCGACCCGAAGACACGTCGAGTCTGCCCTGTATTGAGGTCCCAGTCGAAGACTCGCTTATCCCAACTCCCAGAGAGCAATGACTTCTCGTCGGAAGTTAACGACAGAACCGATACTGCCGAAGTATGCTGCTGTAGGAGGGCGATTTCTTTACCCTCATCATGGCGGGTTGATTGTAGTCGGATACTGCCAGATTCTAAGCCGGACAGCAGCCATAGGCCTTCGCTTTGGCTCGCCAGTGAGTAGACTGGCGATAACGCACTCCCATCCATATTTTCCCAATATGTCATCACAACCCCCGCTTTTATTACACTGTCCACAAACGGATGCCGTTGTGCCACAGTTAACATCAATTTGCTATTTATTGAATCCACCCAGTTGAATTTTCGTACGTAGCCATCTGTCCCTCCACTGTATATCCATCTCATATCTGCTGTCGCTGTTATGGCGTTGATTGAGGTACTGTGCGGCGCAGCCGTCGTAGGAATTATGTCGTAGCTTGAGGCCGTCAGGCATTCGGAACGCACGCTCGGGTGAAAAACGGGGAACAAGTCGGGTATGATATTGTCCGGACCAGGAGGGGGGATTGCAGTATCTGGATTCGCCTGGGTTGCTACGCCGGCATTCTCAGATGCATGGCTCGCATTTGACGGGCTGTCTGCATCCTGGTCATCTGCGTCCCCTTCCGCGTCCATGTCCGGCTCATTGTCACCCCCAGCGTCGTCCGCATCCCTGAGTGTATCGTCCATGTCATTATCCGAGCTTCCATCTTGCGACCCTGGAGCATTTCCAAAGAGTCAGCTCCCGTTCAAAGTTGTAAAATTCATTGCGAAGGGTATTCACCTGCGAGATCCCGGTCGTCTTCGTCCTCCGCGATCGAGGCCATTACGTCTCAGGGGCGGCCGTTTGGGCAGTGTTTTGTCCGTGGGCCAGTAGTCAAGCGGTCGAACTAGATTGTATCGCGATTCTTTGTCTTGTTTCTCCCTTGCTTCAAGCGACTCGGTCTGCGACCTCAGGGTAAAAGTGGTATCGATATTAGAATCTCATGGCTCCAGCGCTCGGTGCAGTCCCCGCGCTTATAGATATTAAATGTCTTTCAGAAAGTTTATGAATGGAGAACGCGACCACATGAGTCCAAAAGAGTGACCGGGAATCTTATTGTGAGTCAGTCGCAACTACAGCTGTCGCATTGTCCCCGACGTCAGTCACGTTTCCAGCCCACACTGTTGCCTGAGGCACTATTACTCCCAAAGCGGCTAGTCTACTGCACAAGTTTTATACACACTTATCCACTTCGTTGTTCCCCAACTACGAGGTACGGAGTACAGTAAGATGTACAAAATATCCAATCGAACAACCTTGCTGATTTTGGGAGAGAGGCGGTAGATGCATTAGACTGTTCATCTGTGGCGTACCTCATGATTCGAGGTCTCTGTATTTTCCCTTTTGCTAGGATGGGTAGAGGAAAGACGCATAGATACGGACAACAAGCTGGAAGAACCGCTGTGGATGAATGGATGAAATGTGTTACTAAATAAATCGAAGGTGAAGCTTGATGGGGACAAGAGAGCAAAACGAAAGAATAATAGATGGAAGTAAAGGACTCTTCAAGTCTGACTGAGGTCGTTTGCGTCCCTCCCTGTATAGTACGTTTGCTTCTGCTGCACTAGAATTTGCTACGAGGTCGAATCTTCTTACCATCATTATCCAGTTCTCTCGAGCACTTTCTCCCATTGTCCCCTTCCCACTGTTCTCATCATCCCACCGTTTTCACAACTCTCGGAGCATCTTCTTTAGCCCCTTCAATATCATCAAGATGGACTTAGATGATGAGGTTAATTCATCGCTTCCTGAGAAATTCCAGAAGAGTACCGTCGGCAGACATCCCATTGTCGTTACCAACGATATTAGCAATTACTTCGCCCAATGTCACGTCGATAACCCCGAGCCATGGACTCTCAAGCCAGAGGTCCCAACTTCAGATGAGATTTTCGGAGCAGACGAGGAATTCGTGGATCTCGAGCCCAACAAGCTTGAAGGCCCCTGGGAGAGTAAGGAAGCGTACCTGAAGGCACACTATGAGCTCCTCCGAGAAGACTCAGTTGCCCCTCTGAGAGATGCCGTTGCATTCTTCAAGAATGATCCCGACATGGTGGACCACAAGAAGGTTTCGGTATACGAAAAGGTAGTCTCCTCGTTTGCTCACATTGAAAAGTGCTAATCTCTAGATAGGTACACGTTATAGGATTGACTTTTGCCCGCCGTGGTCTCGCTTTTCGGATCCGATTCTCGACCAGCAGAGCAGGGAGGGCAATCGCCTGGGAATATTCTAAGAGGCTGGTCAGTGGTTCAGTTGTCGCGCTGTCTCCTGCAAATGATGCTTTCCAGACGATTTGTGCCATTGCAATCATCGCAGCCAGGCCCTTGGAGGGGGTGAAAAAGCATCCTCCAGAAGTAGACATCTTCTTCGCCAACCCAGCTGATGCGGACTTTGATCCTCAACTCGAATGGTTTATGGTAGAGGCCAAAGATGGGTATTATGAGGCTGCTAGACACAACATGACAGCTCTGCAGAAGATAAGCCGGGAAAGGTGAGTGAAACGTATGATCATTTAACTGACAGCCAGGCTAACTTGAAAACAGTTTTCCTCTCGCAGATCAGATATGCTCCCTCAACTCCAAGGTTGAATCTCCGGAATACGTGAAAAACAACCCAATCGTCGAGATAGATACCGCCATCAATGACTCGAATGAGGAGGGCAAACTTGATATTTTGAGCAACTGGCCCAAGTCTCCGGTGGGAGATCTGGATACCACACAATGGGCAGCGCTGGAGCAAATGCTCACAAGACAGCTTTCAATCATCCAAGGCCCCCCCGGTACCGGAAAGACTTACATTTCCGTTATTGCGCTGAAGATCATGCTCTTCAATATGAAACCAGGCGACCCTCCCATAATCCTTGCGTCTCAGACAAATCATGCCTTAGACCAACTATTGACTCATGTTTCCCGTTTTGAGAGACAGTATGTTCGCCTGGGCGGTCGAAGCAGCGATCCGGAGATCAAGAAGCGCGCGCTATTTTCCGTTCGACGTGACGAGCCTATATCTAACTTTCTCGGTGGCATTCTTCCCGCTGCTGTCAAAACTAACAAGAGGCTGTTCGTCGCCATTTCGGAAATCTTGCAACCGTTCAATCATGCCAATTCTGACAGGCCCATCCCATCCTCTGTGTTCAGGAAACATGGCCTGTTAACGGAGAAACAATGCGACTGTCTTGAGAAAGAGGCAAAACGGTGGGTATGTGCTGGCGAAGACAGGGACGAAATCGACCCACTGGTTACTTGGCTGGGTGACCAAGCGGACAAATTCGAAGTCTGCTACACAACAGAAAATTTTGGTTTTGCTGAAGAGGAGGTGGACCTGGAATATGAGCAGTTGAAAGAACTCGAGGCAGAGCAAGGTGTGAACGATGACGATGATTACGAAGCTCTCAAAGGTGCGCACACTCAACTGTACGAGGGCTACTACGGGATCAAGGGCTCATTGGACTCTGAGACGGGCCGTTTGAAGTACCTTGACTATACCGATATGTGGAAGATTCCCGTTACAGAACGTGGATGGGTGTATGCCCAGCTTCGAGACCGGCTGAAGGAGAAGATCGTCCAAGACTTCCGACAGCAGCTAGTTCGGTACTCAGATAATTGCAAAGACCTGCAGATCGGCGGGTGGGAAAGAGACAACCTCATCCTCAAAAATGCCAAGGTTCTTGGAATGACCACGACTGGACTGAGCAAATATCGAGCACTCGTTTCAAGTGTGAAGCCAAGGATAGTTCTGATTGAAGAAGCAGCAGAGGCGATTGAGGCACCTATAGCTGCAGCATGTCTAGATTCACTTCAGCAGCTGATCCTCGTTGGCGACCATCAACAGCTTCGGGGGAATTGTTCTGTTCGAGATCTCCAAGGGGATCCGTTTTACTTGGATGTGTCGATGTTTGAGCGTCTTGTCAACAACGGGATGGGGTATATTACTCTCCAGCGCCAACGGAGAATGGCACCTGAAATCTGTAAACTATTGTCGCCGATTTACGGACCATTGCAGGACCACGAGTGTGTGAAACAACGAGAAGAGGTGCCGGGCATGGGCAGTATTCGGTCGTTCTTTTTTAGCCATCATTGGCCAGAGAGTTTCGACGAAATGGCGTCTAAGTACAACGAGAAAGAAGCTGAAATGGTTGTGGAATTTTTCGTCTACCTCGCTCTCAACAAGGTCCCTGTGAAGGACATCACAGTACTTACCTTTTACAACGGTCAGAGAAAGAAGATCCTGAGGTTGATGAAGTCTCATTCGTATCTCCAAGGACAATATCTCAAGGTGGTCACTGTTGATTCATACCAGGGAGAAGAGAACGATGTTGTGATTCTTTCTCTTGTCAGGAACGGCAGCAAAGGGATCGGGTTCTTGTCGATAGCGAATCGGGTCTGTGTTGCGCTCTCTAGAGCGCGGAGAGGCTTCTACATGTTCGGAAACGCCGAGTTGCTCGCCTCCGCCGATACTCTATGGGCAAACGTGCTCTTTATTTTGGGAAATAAGCATGCACAGCCGCGAGTTGGGGATAGCCTCCCGTTGACTTGTGTAAAACACAAGAACATAAATCTTATCAAAGGTTGGTTCTCTCACAAAGATCAAAGCAGGGAATTTTTACTGACAGTGGTCTAGACCCGGCCGATTGGAAGAAGTCGAATGGTGGCTGCGAGCTTTCGTGCGGGGAGAAACTTCACTGCGGACACAAGTGTAGTATCCGGTGCCATAGGTAAGAAATCTAGTCCGAATAATACATTCGGAGCGAATGAGTTTAACATTGGAGACTTTCCAGCTTTTCACACGACCAGGTACAGTGCAGGGAGACTTGTAACCGTCAAATGGCCTGCAAACACATGTGCAAGATCGCTTGCAAAACCAGCCACACATGTTTCTGTGACTGTGATGAGAGTCAGCGTCTCGAATCCCTTGCACGACAACAAGCTTGGGGGGGCGGTTGTGTAATTGCCGAAGAGGACGAGCGCGGCAGCCAGCAGCTGGCCGCTATTGAGGAATATCGGGCCTATGCGGAAGGAGGTTCCAAGCAACAAGATGAAATCCTAGAGCGCAAAGCGAAGCACCCAAGGCAGCTAAAAATGGATCCGGGATTGTCCTTGCTCCATTTTGAGGGCGATCCCATGGGTGGTTCCACTCCAAGGCAAACCAGGTTCTATACAGACGAAGGGAAGCCGATCATACAGGAAAGGTCTAGAGGACAGCCAGAAAGAAGTCTTTTAGACTGAGGATAGATTTGGAGCTTTCGAGATGATTCTCCGCTCAGGATAGTGATATCACTTTGCATGTGAAATAGAAGCAATAATGGGTCCGTAATCCTTATAGGTAACATCATTGTACGGAGTACGACCCACAGCGTTGAATGTCGGGCAACTGAACCCGCCAATCGCAGTGGTCAATTGCTAATATTTTCCTCGAGATACTAGAACAAACACATCACTGTACCTGATGGTCCTGACTACTTTATTGTCTTGGAGTCTCCTCGTCGACTCGTCGCCTCTTTGTTATCCTCTGCTCCTATCCTCTCTTCATTCCTCCATGACCCTCTCTCATATGATCCAAACCTGTATACCCACAGCAGCGTCTCTTGGAAGATCATCGTGGAAGAACCCTCTCTTTACCTATAACCCCTCTCTCCCGTACTGACCTTCCAACACCAACATGGCCGATTTCATTCGCTCAGATATTCTAGGAACCACCTTTGAGACAACTACCAGGTATTTCTTTTCTAAAAAGGTGAAAACAAAGTCTGGTGTCTAGCTAACACACACCCAGATATGCGAATCTACAGCCCATCGGCCTCGGCACCGCTGGGGTTGTTTGGTATGCCCCTCAACATTTCTCTGTACATTCTCAGGCGAAACTGACAGATAGCTTGTGTTAGTTCCGCCTATGACTTGATCTCGGAGTCGCCGGTTGCTATCAAGAAGATGATGAAGCCGTTCGACAGTAGCGCTGTTACTAAGCGGGTATATCGCGAAGTGAAGCTTCTGAAGCAGCTGCGGCATGATAATGTGAATCAAGCTCCTTTCTCTTGTTTGATTGCGCATGCTGACCATGATGCTTGATAGCTAATCAACATGAGCGATATCTTTATTTCACCTTTAGAAGACATGTATGGAGCAACTGATATAACCTTCTTACCAGCCAGCGACTTACAATAATCGAACAGATACCTCGTTACCGAACTTCTAGGAACAGACCTGCACCGCCTACTTAACTCAAAACCTCTCGAGGGGAAATTCGTTCAATACTTTGCATACCAGATCCTTGTACGCACAACCCAGCGCACCACAGTGACAAAGCCCTTTCGAATGGATCGAGAAAAACTAACCCGTTTCAACTGTCCCAGCGCGGACTGAAATACATACACTCTGCAGGAATAGTCCATCGAGACCTCAAACCCGGCAACATCCTCATAAATGAGAACTGTGACTTGAAGATCTGCGATTTCGGTCTCGCCCGTCAGCAGGAACCGCAGATGACAGGCTACGTGTCGACCAGGTACTACCGCGCGCCAGAGACCATGTTGTCGTGGCAGCGATATAATGGGAAAGTGGACCTCTGGAGCGTCGGTTGCATTATCGCGGAGATGCTTTTGGGAAGGCCATTATTCCCGGGGACGGACCATATCAATCAATTTTTCTTGATTACGGAGTTGTTAGGGAATCCACCGGATGAGGTGATTGATCGGATCACGACAAATAACGTACGTACGCCATGCATTGTTCCGGTTCACAATCGGCTCGAGCTAATACATTATCTATCTAGACCCGCCGAATGGTGAAATCGCTGCAGAAGAAGATCCCCCGGCCGTTGAAGGAGACATTTCCTAACGCTGAAGATGCAGGTTAGTATACGCTATTGGCATCCAGACATTGATGGAAAGAGACCGGAAGCCACTCCTGATGCTAACGAACTCATTAACTAGCCATCAGTCTCCTTGAAACCCTCCTTGTCTTTGACCCAGACACACGATTCTCCGCCGAGCAGGCCCTCAAACACCCTTTCATGGCCCCCTACCATGATCCCACAGACGAGCCCGTCGCAACTACAGAATTCGACTGGTCATTCAATGACGCAGACCTACCAAGTGAAACATGGAAGATAATGATGTACGCCTCTATTTCCCATACATACTCAACTTCGCTCAAGGAATAACACGCTGATGACGTACGCGGATAGCTACTCCGAAGTCCTAGATTTCTTCCAAGTCAGTACAAACCTTAACGACGTCCAACAACTCGAACAAGCCCCGATTCAAGCTCCCGAACCAGAAGTCCCAAGCAGTATGTTCCAAGAGGACAACGCACTTATGGATTTAGGTTTGGATTTCTCGCCGTCGTCTGTGACGATTGATCCGTCGAAGTTTGGACCGATAAATTCCGTTTAGGTCGGATTGACTGGCTAAAGTTCACTGGGAACGTTATCTCGGTCAGAACTTGAGGTCAGGAACGAACGCGAGCTTTATTCAATCGGCGGACGACAGTGGACGACAGTCAGGCGGATATACCAAGGAAGCTAGGGAGGCTCACCACCCGCCGACTCGGAATAGCTTCATGCCCCAACCACGGTTCCTCTGGAGGGTAACCGGAACTACTACTACATACGAACGTACGGACGTACATGACCACCCCACAGACGAGCAGAAGAAGAGGAAAGCTGAAGCTTAAGTGCTTAACGCAACAAACACTGTGACGCAAGTAATGACCAATCTATTCCATACTTTCCAATTGTCTCCCACCTTTTTTACTACTTAAGTACATAATCCAGGGAAATCCCTACTCGGCCAACTCACATCCTTATCATTCCCCAGATCCGTTCCAATCCAATCCAATCCAATCCAATCCAATCCAATCCAATCCAATCCAATCCAATCCAATCCAATCCAATCCAATCCAATCCAATCCAATCCAATCCAATCCAATCCAATCCAATCCAATCCAATC